>JAAGKR010000819.1:0-160873 GCA_011419295.1 Clarias macrocephalus
ATCTGTAAGTCTGTAGTAAGCGCCAGATTAGCTGACTGAAACAGCATGGATAATTGCTGAGTGACATGATCTGATCCTTATCTACAGCTTTTTGCTTTTTTGGAGCAGAGTGAGACACTGATCTTTTGTGCCCTGATCTTAATGTCACGGGAGCTTTTGAGAACTGTGCAAGCTTACTTGTTTCATTTATAAGTCAAGCGCTTAATGAGACCTAATGATTTACAAAGAGTTCAGCCCTAATCGAGGCAGGCTCATACTCCATTTAGCTGTTCACGCTGTGTGTTACAACAAAACCAGTTCCCTAATAATGCAGTGGCCACCTACTGTAGCTTCTCTTTGTCTGTGGACATACCTTCTCCTGGATTTCCTGTTTCTCCTTCATGACCTCCTCGAGCTGACTCTGGAGCTCGCTGACCTGTGCAAGGCTCTGAGAGGACTGTATGGCAGCAAAGAAGATAAAAGAGGAGTCAGTCGATCACAACACACTCAATGTGGAAAGTCCTATAAAACCATTACTGCATACGCTGCTGTACATTATACATCCTAAGGGACAAACTGTAAAACACAACTTGTTTAGTTTAACTATCCTTTTGGAAATTTATTATGGCACACATAAGACAGCGTTTTGAACAATAGGGTGGATGAACGTGTGTGCCGATATGAACAGATTTATCAATAAAAAATGCAGACATAATCCCTCAAAAATGCAAAAAACATAAATATATATTAGCTAAATAAACACTACCTTAAAACACGCACCGATTTGAGCAGCTTTATTTCAGTCATAAAACAATACAACATGTTTTTGCTGTGCCATTTTGTGTGTGTGTGTGTGTGTGTGTGTGTGTGTGTGTGTGTGTGTGTGTGTGTGTGTGTGTGTCTGTGTCTGTGTGTGTGTGTGTGTGTGTGTGTGTGTGCATAAGAATGGTATTTCAGTGAATGCCATTACAGAACCATGCCTTTTGTTTTTTTCTTCTCTCCCTGCCTCATTAAGTTTTTTGTGTAAGGAATCTGAGTGCATTCAGTAGGTATGAACAATTGAGACATCAATAGTAGTCCTGGCGAAACCTGGTGTCACCTGAGCCAGGTGTCAATAAGTCTTACATATTCATGAAAAGTCATGGATTATTGAGTGAAACAAAGGCTCTGCTGAAAAAAGACAGTCACTTTACTCCAAATAAAAGGTCTTTTTGAGTGTTATAATTTAGTTATGGGCACCTCCAAGAAATTCATTTGTATGCGTCCTTTGATACAAGTTTGACATCAGTTACCCATGAATCTAACATACTGTATTTACATCAGCCACAGTCTGCCTAGTGTTAAAATTTACACAAATTTAAGAAGTGCACTGAATTACTGTAGGTTTCCAGATGGTTTTAATAAATTTATAGATTATAAGAGAACCTGGGAGGTCCACCTACTTTTGTAAGAAGGGGAAATTGGACTTTTTGAGTAATTAACCTACTCCAGAGCTTTAAAAAAAAAAAGTCCAATATGCAACCATCTATACTAAGAAAAAATCTAGTTTTTTGGCATCTTAAGGGACTGAGCAAGTTAGGGAACTGTCTTTCAAAAGCATGGTCATTACCAAATCATGGAACTAGTGACTTTAGTTAACACCTATAGTGAACAAAGAAAATGTTATCCTCATTTCTGGGCTTGTTATATTCTTATAAATTCCTGGTCATTAAAGGAACCGTAATAAGAATGACCAGTGAAGCTGAGACACGATGCCCCTTCAGGTCAAAATGGGGTCCTATATGATGGAAGATATTATAGTGACGAGATAATCTTTCAGATTAAAAGTTGGTCTTTGAAGAACAGAGAATGTTCACTTAAGAACAATGGAAGACATGTGCAACAAGTGCAATATTTCTTAAATAATAGATGATTAAGTCTCCATCATAAATATGCTGCCTTTAGGCCATAATATGTGGTAATAAATAAATAAATTGTGAGAATAAATAAATAAATTTGATTCTGAATAATTGTAAAGGTGTTTGAAGATTCATGATCAGAAGCCAGTGAGGTTACAACCGGTAAAATTATATCAGTAATCAGCTGCATTGTGTAAAACTCACTTATGTGGGTATGAAATACCTGTATATACAAACGGCCATGTAACTGTAGGAAAGACTAATGAATTGCTAAATAAAATTCGAGGCAGAGAAAGTGACAAGAATGAAAGATTGATATCCAGACTCGAACCCCTAGCCATAAAAATATATTATACACACCAACATCTGTAATGATAATTACACAATAAAAAAGAGAAATAGAAAAGACAAAAAGACAAAAAAACAAACAAACAAACAAACAAACAAACAAATAAAAAAAGAAAAGAACACATCAGTAAATTATATTAGAGTAGGAAATAATGACATGAGCTGTGCAAACATTTAGCGGCAAATAGATTAAAACCACTGCAAAACATTTTGCAACTCAGATTTTCTTCTTCTTCCAAGCTTTCACAAAATAACAAACCTAAAAATAATACTGTGCAGCCAGGGACCGGTGCCATTAGCTGGTGCTGTTTCTAAGAAACTGAATGCTGGTGTCAGGCTTTATACACACCCTCCTGCTTTCAAATGTATTGACAAGGTTGAGAAGGAGGCAGTGTGTTACATGGGTCCAGACAGGAAAAAAAAAAAAAAAAAAAAATTAGTTACCTGGGCAACAGCCGCTTTGTGCTTCTTCATGAGCTCGTTCATGTCCTCCTGGTCTTCCTCCATGCGTGACTGGAGGTCGTTCTTCTCCCGCTGCACACGGCTCAGTTGCTCCTCCAACTGGGAGAGAAAACAAGAAAAACAAGCAGCATGGCGGATCGGGATTTACAAATTGGTGTTTCAATTTTGCTTTGCATAAAAAGTAAATATCTAGAAATATGAGAGATCCTCTCAAGGGGATACATTGGTCAATATTTCAAGTAGGCGACCCGAAGCCTTTGATTAAGTTTCTCTTTTGTGTGTGTGTGCACGCATGTGTGTTTTGCTTTCCCTTAGACAAAATCCCATTAGAATTCAGGACACATGCATCTCACACACACACACACACACACACACACACACACACACACACACACACACACACACACACAATAACAACTTTTACTATTAGTAGCTAAAAGCTGGTACTTCTAAACCTGCTTTCTCTGGGAATGTCAGAGGCTTTAATTCCTTCAATAATAATTACTTTTACAATACAGTAAAGCAATCTCGGAAGAATAAGAGCGAAGTTTATTAATAGGGCATGAAAATGTGAATATCAGAGAAAGCGAATGAATTCATTAACAGAGAAGTGGGAAATGAAATGGAGTTTAGAACCAGTGTCGCTGTGGAGCTTTCCATCTTACTCGCATGTTCCAAAAAAACGACGGAGATAGCTAATGGCCTGAATCGGTTTCCCTTTCATTCAAGAGGCCCGATAATACGAGGCTTTATCGCTACAGTTTAACTGTCGATGTGTATGCTAATTGCGGTTTTACATGCGCTAAAATGGACGGTAAAACTTGTGCTTGGTTAATTACAAATCAACTAGTCAGACATCCGTGATTTCAGAAGAATTCCACGCCGGCGCTTCCTTTGCTGAGAAAAATATAACGACGGTAAACATTTATAAAAGTACAAAAGCGCTTTGAGCATGCAGGAGAATGAATCATAAATCACAGTGAGCACCATCAGTAGGGAGCTATTCAATCTGCCTGTCATTTCTAAATTCCTCCTGTGTCTGGATGCAACATATAATCCGCTTGTCAAATGGAAATGGCTGGAAAACAAGATAAGTTAACGGCGTACAAAAAGGCTCTTTAACGTACTTTTAAACATCAATACCCAGACAAAATACGGTGCTGACAATTGAGCATGTCTTAAGCTTTTCCAGTGATCCTTCTCATCCATTTTCCTTTGCCTGATCTGACAAGCACGACTCGGCGTACAGGTTCCTCATTCCTTCTCCTCATTCAGTTCTCACCTCTAGTACACACTGTCTGAGAAACTGCTGATTTCCAAACATATCTGGGCAATGTGTAATTCCTTGAGTTTGAGAAAAAAAACTATCTCTGTTGCAACAGGTACTGCCGAATGAATCACATGCATATTAGACCGGCTGCTTATCACCATGCAGGAACGTCGAAATTAAAAGGTAACTGGAGACGGTAAAAGATCGGTAAACTGGATCTGTTGGCTCATTGAGATTTGCCCGAGTCCAGCTGACCAATCTCTATCTGCATTTGATTTCTATACGCTATTAAAGTTGTCCTATCCTAACCATGCTGTTTTACATGAACCTTTAGATGTCATCATTTAACTCCAAAGCCTAGAAAATATGCTAGGTGAGTCTGATAGAATGATGAAGTGCACCAAGCACTGCCACAAAACAGTTCAGGATACGGCGCATATGCCACAGTGAAACGCTCCATGTTACCACACTCGACTGTGCTGTTTTCACAGATAAAAACGACTCAATTTGACACCCAATCAGACGGTTTCTCGCTCTGTAGGAGCTGTAAACGGAAAACAGAATAATAAAGATAGGGCACCAAAACGACGTGTGTAAAATCACAACCATTCATCTCTCTTCCAATATCTTTTTTTTTCCTCCCAACCTGCTGCTGTGTGAACTCAATTATAAATCCTCCTTTCAGGCTGCAGAAGGAGCCGCTCATGACAGCGTTATTAAACTGTAATGTATTTCAGGGTGATGTGTCTTGTTCAAATTAGAGAAAAAAATCAGAAACATGCCTTTATGGGCAGGAATCATTTTCCTGCTGTAAATTATTGAACTGATGTCCTGACCGGCACTGATGATTTCCTGTACGTGCGAGAGGTTTTCTCTGCTTCTTCACTTCCAAAACATGAATTTTAGCTCATTTTAGCTCACATAATTAATATCGTTCCTAGAAGCCCTAACTGTTCCCCTAGCGTTTTGATATTTTTTGATCCTACATTCTTTAGACGTAGGCTTTTTTCCCCACTCTATTTAAAAAGACTTGGTTTCATAAACCCATGCACAATAACTTCTTGCTTCCTTTGGAAGATCTGGTGAAACTCTTAACACGTTTAACACACTTAACACACTGTGAGATACTCTAAAACTATCAAGTATCCCTTGTTTCTTATTTGCCCACACTTACAGCCTGCTTGGCTTTGGAGATGTCATCCATCTGAACATGAAGGTCCTCGATTTCCACCTCCATGGCCTTGCGGGCCTTGACTGCAGCAGCACAGGTGAACTCTGACTCCTCCAGCTGGAAAACACACACACACACACACACACACACACACAACACACACACACACACACACACACACACACATACATTATAGAGTCACTCCAAGAACCCATATTGTAGCACTGGATACTGCCTGCCACACTGAGCTGATTATGGGACATTATGGCACCTGGTTTTTCAGCTGGGCAATCTCCCTCTTGCTCGGTGCGTTGTTCTTCAGGTGGTCCAGCATGATCTGGGCATCAGCAAGAAGAGCTTTGGTGCGCTTTAGGTCTTTCCTGAGGCGCTTTTCTGTCTCCACATCTCTGTGGCTAACCTGGAATGCAGAACACGACATTTACTCTGCTTCATATATAAAGTCCAGGACAAGCAATATAAAGAGCACATATAGGACCAAATACACTGGCAAAATATATTAGCAAAATATACACATAGAAACGTGTGTGTATGTGTGTGTGGGGGCATATACACAGTTGAAGTTGTAAGTTTACATACACTAATGTTGAAGTCATTAAAACAGTTTGTTTAACCACTCCACAGATTCCATGTTAAACAGTAGACTACAGCTAATCCTCGACTTACAAACTAGTTCTAAGCACGTTTGTAAGTTGGATTTGTTCTCAAGTCCGACAAAGTACGTCTTATACGGCTTTGACACGAATATAAAATGTGAAGCATACTAATCCACTTGACTAAATCTCTGTCCCCTTTTCCCATACTGCTATCATGTAGCCAAAAACTGTAATTGCACCTAAGGAGTACTTAATCTCACAGTGTTGTCTCTGCACCTTTAAATCACGAGGGACTCCCCGGACACCATTTTGTCTCGGAGCTGTTTTCTACTGTAAACTGTTTCATTGAGGATTTTAGGATGTTGTTGAGGAAATTAGGATTATTCAACATCAATACAGCTTTATAGGACAGCCAATTTCTATCATCGTGCTTCCGGACCGATTCACTGAAACCGGTGAGGCAGACTCAGTTCTCCTGCACCCCCACACACACGTACAATATACTGGACTTTAGACATTTTACACATTCACTTACACACTGAAAATATTGTATATAATTGTAAATATTGGTATCTGGTGCACTGTAGTGTCTATTTTTTGTACAATACGCGTGATTTTTTTTGCATCTACGAATGTTCATAGAATCGTGGTCTGTTCGAATGTGCGGAAATTGGTAACTCTGAACTACCTGTATTTGGCAAGTCTCTAGAACATCTACTTTATGCATGACATTAGTATTTTTTTTCCCTACAACTGTTTACAGATAGATTAATTTTACTTATAATTCACTGTATCACAATTTCGCTGTTTCAGACGTTTACATACACCCCTTTGACTGGGCCTTTAAACAGCTTGAAAAATGCAAGAAAATTATATCCTGGCTTTAGAAGCTTTTGATGAGATAATTTACATAATTTGAGTCAATTGCAAGTGTACCTGTGGATGTATTGATTGACAAATCTAAATAAATCTACAATACCAAAATCTCAGGAGAAAAAAAATTGTGGCCTTCCACAAGTCTGGGAACAATTTGCGAAATGCCGAAAGGTACTACGTTCATCTGCAGCAGCAATATACCATGGGACCATGCAGACACCACAGGACAACATCAAAGGACTTTGTGAAGACACTGGAGAAAACGGGTACAGAAGTATCTATGTCCACAGTGAAACGAGTCCGATATCGACGTAAACCTGAAAGGCTGCTCAGCAAGGAAGAAGCCGATGCTCCAATACTGACATAAAAAGCCAGACTATGGTTTGCAACTACAAGTGGGAACAAAACAACCTTACTTTCTGAAGAAATGTCCTCTGGTCTCATTAAACAAAAATGGAATTGTTTGCCCATAATGAGCATCGATATATCTGGAGCTAAAAAAGGAAGCATAACTGGTGCATTTCACAAAAATACTGGAGATGCCATCATGAAGAAGGAAGGTTATGTGGATGTATTGAAGCAACATCATAAGAAATCAGTCAGGAAGATAAAATCTGGTGGTGACTGGTTCTTCTAAAAGGACAATGACCCCAAGTATACTTCCAAAGATGAGGCAAAATGGCTTAAGGACAATAAAGTCGAGGTATTGGAGTGACCCTGACCTCAGTACAATAGAAAATATGAGAAAGAACATCTACAAACCTGACTCAGTTACACCAGTTCTGTCAGGAGGAATGGACGTAAAACTCCAGCAACGTATTTTAAGAGGTTTGAAAGGCTACACAAAACATTCGACCAGATTTAACAACTTGAAGGCAATATTACCAAATGCTATTTAAGTGTAGTTAAACCTCTGACCCACTGGGAATGTGATGAAAGAAATAAAATGAATCTTTCTCTCTCGTATCATTCTGTCATTTCACATTCTTAAAATGAACGTATTGATCTTAACAGACCTAAGACCTTGAGTTAATACTAACGTTTAAATGTATGTAAACCTTGTATTTCAACTGTGTGAGCGTGTGTGCATTGGTATTCTACCGGAAGGGAGATAAAAAGAAAAGAATGGAAGTAAAAGTGTTTACTACAGTATATACCTGGTCTTGAGCGGTCAGCAGCTTAGCCTCTAGCTCTCTCCTCTCCCTAAGGACCTTCTGTTTATCTTCGTACTCCTCCTCCAACTGGACCTCCATCTGCTTCAGCTACACCAAACAAACATGGACAAACAAAAAAAGATCAGAATGCATTATAATAGAAACTGCAATTAAAAAATGCAATATCTGTAAACATTCATAATCATGATTATTGATTAGCTGGGAGTGTTTTCAGCATACAGTACATTACACTGAATGATAGAGAGGACAGTGTTTGGCACTGACCCAATCTGAGTGTGTTTTTAACAGATGATGATTGAGGGGAGGATTTGATTTGATGCCTGTAAGGCTAATAGCGCATGGTTTGTATTGATTTCTTGCTATATTCCCATTGGAACATTGGTACTACCATTCTGTAAAAAGGTTTGTCCATCAGGTTACACATGCTATAAAAGTGGACAGTAAGTAGAAAAAAGTACAATAATTCCCTCGCACAATAGCTGAACAATAGCTGTTTTTGGAACCGCGGCTTCCATCAACATAAATCATCGGCAACCTTGTGACCCACAAATAACCTGGTTATTACCATGAAGCATGTACTTATTAGTCATCACATTACAGACGACATCCTCACTTTACAGTACTCACTTTTCATGAAAGCATTACTGTTTTTTTTTTCTTATTTTAGAGACAATTAAGCTACAGTAGATGGCCATTTATCAGGAAACCCATTGAACTTTTAGTGATGTGTGCATAACTGAATCAAACAGCATGCTGAGGCTCTTCTACTCATCTGAAACCAAGATTTGAGATACTTTCATGTAGATACTTCCGTCTTACCTTCTTACTACATGACTGTCTGATCTCCTCCACCTCGTCGTCTTTGCTCTCGATCTCTTTGGAGTGCGTCTGTCTCAGCCTCTCCGTCTCCATCTCCAGACGTAGCTTGGCCTGCATAAGCATACGCAGTACATCAGTGCGAGCCAATCCATACAATCCTACAGCATGTGTTTATGCCAAACAACAGTATGAACTAAGCAAGCAAAGAAATGATGAGTGAGCACCGTCTGGATGAATATTTGCAATGTGCGAATGTGCATGTTGTGTGGTAATTATGCGTGACGACTTGGCATTATTGAAGGGATGAATACATTACACATGAGTTGCGTTCTTGACACGAGTCCCATGTAAATGAAGCTATTTACTTCAGGGAGCCTGCACTCCTTTTTGTCTTTGTTTGCGTACCTGCTCCAACATTTGAATAGTCCCTGCTTGCTCATCGAGCTCCTCCTCTTGATCTTTGACTTTTGCCTCCAAGTCCCGGAGCTGCTTTTTAACCTTGGCTAGAGACGCCTCGTCCTTCGATTCCTGAGAGTTCAGATCCTGCAGCTCGGCCTCCATCTGCTCCAGCTTCACGTTGAGAGCGCACATCTCCAGATCTTTGTCCTGAGTGAAAAAATATTCAGTTTTTAGGTTCCCAAGGGCTCTTATTGTGATCTGCACTCAGTTCCACACAGACAGACAAACACCTCACAGTCCTCGATGCTGCGCTGTGTAATACTTTATTACTAAGAATCCCTTTGACTGACATGCAGTTAACTATGAACTTCAGTATAAATATACTATGTATTTAACTATGTGTGGTTTATGCATGTTTCTTTCAAAACTCAAAATCAAACTAGCCAAATAACCAGCTACCGCATTAACCGATGTCCAAATTATCAATGATTACATGTAGAACTCTAAATAGTCCTTCTTGTTAGTAACTTGTATGCATTCAATACCCTTTAAATATACCTTGATCATGTTTTAATCAATGCAAAACTGTAATTAGTTCTATGCAAGCAAAGCAAAACATTTACAAGAATAGCAGGAACACAAAAACCAGTGGCAGTGGCATAATGACCGCCACAGTAACCAGTATGAATAAACAGCTTGATTAACATGCCACTTGATAAACTATTCAATGCTGGTGCACTTGATTTAAATAGAATTGACTTGTATTACTTATAGGATAAAAATGCATTTTTTGTTTATGTCAACTAATGCAGCATGATGTTACATAACATAACCTCAGCATAATGCCAGATGTAATAACTATGCACTGTTTCTTAAAAGATGTGAAAGCAGAGGATGAGAAAGTGCGAATCAGCTGACCTCCAGTTGCTGTCGGAGGCTAAACACTTCTCCGGTCAGTACATCTTTCTCCCGGCTCAGCTTCTCACGCTGACTTCTTTCTTTCTGCACCTCCTCCTGGGCCTGACTCTGCTCAGAGTCAAACCTGCGCGCGCACACACACACACACACACACACACACACACACACACACACACACACACACACACACACACACACACAATTTTCTTTCTTTCTGTCCTTTAACATGAATCCAAGAATATAAAGAATACTGAGGCTTTGACATCAATAACAATCATTCATTATCAATAGATACTTCAACCAAATTCAAATCTCAACTTAAGACCTGTTTATTCAGAAACGCTAAACCTACATGAATGCAAGACTGCACACAAATCTGGTTTTGAATCGTTTTGTTTTTAAATGTCTTAAATTATGACAGTCTCTTTTTTCATTTACCTCTCAGAGTTATCTTTGTTATCAATGTTGTTTAATTTATCTTTGGTTTGATCTGGAAGGCAACCTTGGGTGCCTATATAAATAAAATGCAATAATATAATTATTATTATTAGTAGTAGTAGTAGTAGTAGTAGTAGTAGTATTATCAATCAATATAAGACCTAAAGAAGTTCCGGATTAAAGTTGTTTTTGTAATATTGGACTTATATCTGTTGATTAAAATTATTTAAGCCATGAGTAAAACAGTGTTACTACGATTACTACTACTAACTACATTTTGGCCATGATCTATGTATGATCTTACAACAGTTATAATTATATTGATGCCCTTCAGCACCATGTATGAAGTGATCCCATTTCTTCCCCCATTACTATAAAACTACTACTCTGTCTGCATGAATATCCCACTTAGGATCATCTAAGATCCTTTATTTAAGATCACATGCATTGCCTATTGTGTCAGTTGTCTGTTACAAGCAATTTATTTGTCACTTTTTTATTTTTATTTAATGACATGACAGTTTAAACCCAGAGGGGCAGGCTTTGTCACTTTGATAGACATTAATAAAGAGGAGTGTGCGTGAGTATCGGCAGCTCAACATGGCTACGCTGGAGCTCTGGTATGTCCCAAGTGTGGCAATGGCCTTCGTTAATTCAAGAGCCAGGCGATGCTCAACTAGCTGTAAAATGTGCATCATCTCAAGCTCGCCCACTTAAAATCCACATTTACTTTCTGCAGATGAGAGACTTCACGTTTTTTACCAATCAGTCTGTCTATCAGCCACTGTGCATTTTGGTGACACTGAGCTTTGAAGTGATTTATGTTTTGCTTTTTTTTTTTTTTTTTTGTGAGAAAGCAAGAGGCACAGTGCCAGATTCTCTCACTGCTCTTACTGCCGGCAGTACGCAACATTCTCACAGTGTCTCCTTCAGGATTCTCAATGGCCAGTGCCAATAGTCATAATGTCCTCGATATCAATAAATCCATGAGTTGTTGTTAGTGGATAACTGCCAAGTCTTTAAAAGGTTTACGTGAGACATGATCATTTTTAATATGTTTACACTTGAACTGCTATAAACATAAAGTCAGGTCCAACAATTTTGTAACAAATATACGTTTTTTTGCATTTGGCCTCTGTACACCACCACATTAAATTTGTAATGAAACACTCATAAATAATGGAACAAATGGCTGACCAGCAGTTGCATGTGCTTGTGGTGGTGTACAGAGACCAAATGCCAAACAAAAAAAACCTTTATATGGATATTCCAATATCTATGGACCTGACCGTATAAAAATACATTTCAATGTAATGTTCTCCATTGCTACTTTGCCACTGATGCTCCTTCTTCCCTTTAGCTTAGGTTATGTTTAACTGCTGAGAGAATCTGGGAGACCGTTTAATGCTTCCAGACTTACTTCCTCTGCTTCTTTTCCAGCTCGTGGTTGCGACTTTGCTGGCCTTCGAGGTGGAGTTTGGTGTCCTGCAGCTCGGCTGTCAGCTTCTGGCATTTCTTCTTTAGCTGCTGCGCCACACGCTGCACCTCTTCGTTGTCTGCCTGCACGTCTGTCAGCTAACAGACACAAACAAAATGTTCAGAGCCGTCTCAGATCGGTTTGGTTCAAGAAAAACCCAAGCAGGTTCTGGAGAGAGTGTTTTATCCAGATTTGATAATTGTGGCACCCCGCTGGCACCCTGTCTTGCTTCACTCACAGTGAAGAGCAGCATAATTTCACTGTGACGCCATGATCCATTGTAAACTCTGAGCATGATCTGAGCTTTCTTCCGCTTTTATTATTGTCAGCAATGTTAAGAAAATCCATGAGGGAATTGTGCATGTGTGAAGACGGATGTCATATCTGCCTACCTGAGTATTTCTGATGTGTACTGTGTAACTGGCGTGTTATGCCCACCAAGTCATTAAGAGTCGTTTTTCTTACATGATATTAGCTTACCCGTCGTTCGAGCTGCCTCTTGTTCTGCTGCTCGACCTCCAGCTTGTCGTCAAACTCTTGCTGCAGCCTCTTCTTAGTGAACTCAATCTCTCGGACCGCTCGCTCATACTTTAGTCTCCACTCTCCTCCTAAACAAGCCCACAATATATAATACACATACATTTATATTTGTATTTTTTTTTTTTGCTCAACTTATACTACTTTGAACTGAGGTCAGATTTAATTGGTCACAAACTGATTATTGAAGTACAGATTCAATGTGTGTGTGTGTGTTGGGGGGATTTGATATCACTTTTTGTGAAATAACAATAATAATAATTTTTTTTTATATAGCGCCTTTCCAGAGCTATATAAATGATGTGTATAAGCATTTTTGGAAGAAAACTTCCAGTGTTCGGGTTAAATAAAAGTCAGAGGTTTTACATTTTCTATCTTTTTTTTTTATGTAAAAGGATAAACATTGTGTGGTAAAAGAGGTACAACACCGACAACAACACCGTGCTGTATTTTTTTTTTATTATTATTATTTATCCATCTATAGATAGATAGCTTGGTTAGCTACTATGTGAGAAATAAAACACAATGAGGAATAAAGGAATAAAGCACATTGTTGACTTGAACTAACCAAGCTATAGTTAATGTCAACAATATATATACACACACACTATTACCATGTGAAAAATAAAACACAACATGGTGTTGTTAAAATGTGCTTTAACAACGATGTGCTTTATTTCTCTCTTACCTCACTTTATACTTTTACATTCACAAAGATAATAGACATTCATAAAAATGACATAAATAGCGTAAGTTTAGGTAATCACATGTGAAAATATTGCATACTGTAGATGATGGGGAGGGGGGAAACACTATTGATGAGCTGGAAATGTGCTATAATGCTTGGTGAGTGACTTCACAGCTCTCTGTTGAGAGGGTATGAAACTCTATAGTAGATCACATTTACACCCTGAGAAGGTGAGATTTTTTCTTTTCCTTTTTTACCAGATACGATCGTATCTTGACCTGTGCTCTCAATTTTTATGAAAGTCATGACAATCACAGTGACCAATCAAACAGGGCTAAAGTGGAAGGAGATATGTGACAACCACTCATATTACGGTGAAGGTAAAAAAAAAAAAAAAAACTAAACAAAACAAAAAAATACAAAAGACAACAGATGTACAGTATTTGGCTTGAAATATTACTTGTTGCAGAACAGCTGCACATGCAAAACATCTGCAGCTGCTCATGCGTCACAGACGCTGTTTGTTTTAATGCTGTTTTTTTTTTTTGTGTGTGTGTTTTTTGAGGATTGCAAAATTGCAGATGCATCAAAGAAATGGTGCATCAGAAACTGTGAGCCATGCAATGATCGATATGCACATCTCGAAGCTTAGCATAATTTAGGCATTACATTCACTCATCGTACGGTAAAAAAAAAGGGGGGGGGGGGATCAACGATTTCTGCCTAGACATTTATTAGCTTTGACAGATTTATATAAACCCCTAATATAATATAAAGAGCATTAAGCAATTTTACGCCACCATCAGATTGGTTTGTGGCACAACACCTGGAGTGTGTTCAATATTAAATTTGTCCTTTGGATTTTTTCATTGCAATTTACATGAATGACAGCACAAGCTTGGAGGTATATCCACAACAGTGTGACTGCTATCGTATTGTTACATGAACATAACGTCATAAATAATTATTTTGCTTTTATGGCCCACTAATACTGTACAGCACTGTGTGTGTTGCTGCTTTACAATAATGAAGAACTTTCTCAGAGACTTGCTATGTGGTGAATTGCCAAATTCTACGGGATGGAAAATGAGATACAGTTTTGATCACCCTGATGTGAAAGGAAATACTCACCAGACGTGGTAAATACTTTTCTGGAGTGATTTTTGTAACCTGTTTAACACTCTTTTGATATGACGAGTTTTATCCACGGGGGTTATAGTTATTACCCAAAGCAATACATATATTTTATAAATATCTAAACTTTCCCTTTATAAATCAAACAGTTTTAAGAGATCTATTCTCTATGTCTGATGTAAATGTATGAGTCTTTGCCGCCGTTTTTTAAGACTTAAATTAACAGGAAGAGCTTGACACTGCGCTCTTATGGATTTGTGCGATAATGAGAAAGAGAGCATTTAAAGGAGCATTAACTTTGTACACGATGGCTGAGGGAAAGCTTTGGTCACGAACAAGCATTTTAGATTTTATTCAGTCAAGTATTATTTATGGGCCCCCCACGAAAAGTGATGTGTTTGTATGAAAATGACTGTAATTCCTGAATGGTTAATGCCACACTGCTATCTTGAGTGTTTTATAAAAATGTAATATAAATTAAAAAAAATAAAATAAAATAAAACAAAACATATTCCAAAATCTATGGAGCTGACTGTATATGTAAAAAAAAAAAAAGTTTTAAACATGGTTATTTTCAGACATAGTAAACAAGAGAGCAGAATAAATGTAATAATATTATTTCAGCTGTTGGCTATTTAATGAATTATAAACTTATTTAAAGGTAAAATTATAACAAGGTTACAAACATTATTAACATCTGACTGTCTGTCACTGGTCACTACAATTACATTCACATTTATATTTTGGTCCTATAGGCCTCTATAGGAATGGAAAGTAATTTAGGAATATCACATATGGTTTTTATAAAATTTTAACTCTTGACACATGATGTTTAAAAGGGATGTCTAGACGAATTAGTTTAAACAGAGCAGAGGTTTGGAACTGGACACAAGGACTAGGCAGGCTGATGAGCGAGTAGCAAGATGGACAAAAAAAAAAAAAAAAAAAAAAAAAAAAAATCACATGGCAATGTGACATAGCTGTAAAAGCTCCAGGAAATTTTTAAAGTACCATGAAGAAGGGCAACAGATCGGATAGAGAGGAACTGCAGGGAAGTGGAATAAATTTGAAGCCCATCTTTCACCTCGAGTATCATCCATCTTGATACACTCGTTATACGATAATTTATCAGAACCTCTCTTTCCATTTCAGTAAATGAAGTTCGCAGACCTTTTAGAGGTCAGGTAATACTTTCTGAGTAGTGCCATCTAAAAGGACAGACACGTACAGGAGGGCTATACTTCACATGAGCTCTTTTCTTCGGATAGAAGAAAAAGAGAAAGACGTCAGTGCAGTGGCGGCTGGTGTGGAGCTGCACCCGATCCAGCAGATTTGTCGGGAGGTTTCAAACCCGAGCCCCGGCAGCCCACCTGAATCCGGACTGTAACCCAGCCATTCTGAAGTCGCAGTCAGGCACGGACTCGCAAGATTTTCAAGTCTCTTAAAATCCCCTGAGTGCTAAACATAGTCACGCGACAGATGGAAACTGCAGCCTCAGCTCTAAACTCAGGAAACACATGCTGCTCTTCGCTTAGTCGACTCCTGAGTTATTGGGAGCTTTCATGAGGATAGGCGAAAATGTTCGTACAAGGTGTTTATGCATAGAGTGACATCATAAGAGATAGAAAGTCGCGCTGCCGACACTGACTCCATTCGGCTCTGCCGTATCGCTCTCTAGCTCATCCTGGAACTCTGCTCTGATTTAAATTGTTTGTTGTGTTTTGTGCCTGGTGATCCGGGGTTTTAAATTATCGGCGGTGTGATTTTCTTTAAACTACAAAGTTATTTCGGCTGAGAAAAACTTCGCCTCTGGAGATAACGACCCCGAACAACATCCAAATCAACAGAGAAATTGGTACACGGACACGAAATCAATGTTTATCAAAATCCATCTCAGACGTGAAGCCTGTTTGAAAAAGCTGTGATCTGAATCCAATTTCACATGACCAAACAATAATAAAAAAAAAAGGGGGTTAAAAGGTTCTGAATGGAGGATATGAGCCAGAATCTTTCAAGTGTCACCTTGTTAGATAAACGATACTGATGAAAGTGACGCAGTGCTGTTATTCATTGTAGAGGAGTTGATTGCATATAAAAAAACATTCATGGCCTGATTTAAAATAAAAAAAAAACTATACATGTCCGTATGTTCAGTCTCGAGATATCACTCTTGCACGTGTCATTTCTGCTCTTTCACTTAAAGCGTGCTAAAAGTTGAAGACTTGTTCGTATACTTCAGTGAAATGACAGTGGTGTGTTTCGTGTTGAGTGCTTTCAGCAGGAAGCGCTGTCACTTGCCTGTGTCATCATCATCCATCTCTCCGTTAAGCTCGGAGGCGTGTATGAGCCGAGTCTCCATCACCTCCATCTCCATCGACTCCATCTGCTTCTTCATAGAGTCATACTTGGCCTGATGGGTGCACACACACACACACACACACACACACACACACACACACACACACACACACACACACACACACACACAGAAGCTCTTAGATCTGCTGGTAAATACCATCTGCTCAAAAAGAAGAGCTCTGTACCTCACAGGCCAAACAAATAAAAACACATATGTACTGTACATACACTGCAGAGATAAGCACAGGGCCTCTCTCTCTCTCACTCACACACACACACACACACACACACACATGCACAGACACCATCTGTTCAACCCTAGCGAGTGATGCGCGACGAATCGTGTCTTACGTTTAAAGTTTGTGACATCGGAGACGTCACAGCCGCAGGGCGATGAGCGCCATTAGAACCTGAGTATTTACTCTGGGCAAAGTTTTACATTATGAAACGCATTTCTGCATACGATTTCCCTGTTAACTGAACATTAAAGACAACTGGACCACACCACACATACACACACACCAACAAAAATAGCAATAATATTCATTGCACCTTCACCTGGGAGTCATTCTCAGCTTCCTAGTGTGAAAGCGGGGTGAAGTAAACGTACAGTAGTATTACTTACTATAACTATTTATTATCTCGGCACGTTTACAACCCTCCTAGTCAAGCTCTACAGTTTAACCTTTCCTCCATAGTGTGCGTGTGTGTCATTGTAGTCCTGTGGGTACCTGAAGGTCTTTCAAATCCTTCTCCAGCCGTAGTCTTTCGGAAGTCTCGGACTCGAGGAGCTGAGAGGCGGACTCACCCGTGTTCCTTTCATCGGCTAGCTCCGACGACAACTCAGTGATCTAAAACACACACACACGGACTTACAGTCATTTAGTGTGCCTGCCTTGAATGATCTTAAAATCAAGTAGTGAATCAGTCTTAACGTCACGCCTTAGATATGTGACACAAAGCTGTTGAGAGTTTCAGCTATGTCATGGGTGGTGGTCACAGCTGGTGTGCTTGTGTGTGTGTGTTTAAAACTACACACAACCCGATTACTTTTTTCTTTCTTTTTTTTAAATCTGACCTTGGGGTACATGATCAAGTGTTTAAATCATAATTTCTTCAATTAAACATCATTCATAGAAACACATCTCATGTTAAATATTGCATTTTTGCCTTGCGCATTAAAATCATGAGTCTTCGTTGTCTGTAACTCTTAACCCGGTGCTTTCTGTTCTGACCCGGGTACGAGCGGTGGAAATGTGTGTGAACTTCACCCTGCTCTCTAAACGATCAGTGTTGAGTCGCAGCTCATTTCTCTCCTTCTCCACTTTCTCCACTTTCAGCTTCAGCTGCTGAATCTCCTCCTAAAAAACATAAGCAAAAAAAAAAAAGTTAGCACTCGTACAGATGGAACGCTCACAATCGACAATCATCTTCAGAGAAACTCAAATGATGGACGGTTCAAAAGAAACGACAGTCAGGCAGAGAGAGACGATCCGTGTAGGAGTATACATAACACTGTACACATCTATACATACTATACGTACTGTGTCTTCTTTTTTCACCCAAATGTCAAAGGTTAAGGTAATTAGTGCTGGTACTGAGTTTGCAGTGCTAGTTCTGTTTAAGTTAAATCAGGCTGAGCTAGATTCAGCGTCTAGATTTTTCTCTCGCATTAGTACTCGAACACGATTCTCAGCAGGACGCAGCCGAGCGGACGCAGTATCCCACAGGAAGACGAGTCTCTATGTCACTTTGCATCCCAAAACAGCCAGCAGGCAAAAAAGTACACAGGTAATGTATTCACATGCATACGTCTACAAACAATCGCACCGAGCCCAACCCCCAACCCCAAAAAAAGGCAGAGGCAAGAATCAAAGAGGCAGAGTGCTTTGGCTGAGACTAAATGAATTCTGAGAGAATTCAGGAGGGATTACAACAGGAAGGAGCAACTAAGAGGAACTGTGCACATAGGCTTTATGTGCAGCTCTGCCACTGTCAAATGTCGAAACCTAGACACGGCACGATGATTTAGTGCTTTTGAGGTGTCTGGGGAGGGCCTCGTTCAAAAGGTGGATCCTGAGCGATGGAGGCAGACACATAAAGTGGAGAAAAAGAAATACATGACAAAACAGAGAGGACTGAAAATCAAATCCAAAGAGAAAGAACTAGAGATGAAGATATACACACAATAATATTTGTTAGATTTGCATCTGTTTGTGATTCCCCATTTCTCATCCGGGGCAGTTTAAGCAGATACGCAGGAGTGCCTTCTATAAAGCTCTGATGCACAACGATAGTAGAATGTAGAAATTTATATTAAAATAATTCGGAAGAAGAAAACATAAAATAGCTACCAAATGGTAACTGAAAAGCCTTCACTGTAGGCAGGTAGTTTCACCATCTTACATCATCTTTCATAAGTTTTGCTTTGTTGAAAGGACTGATAAACTTCATGCGCCTTTAAAAATGATGACAGTTCTACTAGTCATCTGAATCCGGAGTCAGCAAGCAGTACCTAGAACATAAGTGTTTAGTGCGTACTGTCCAGGGCTTTACTGAGAGTGGCATTGATGGGAAAATTGGACGAGAGGAAGCAATCCCGAGACAGAGAGAGAGACAGAGAGAGACAGAGAGAGAGAGAGAAAGCATTCATTATGGTGTAGTAGGGGCGGGAGGGGACATACATCTTTGCCTCGGATCTGCTCCTCGCTGAGCTGCACTTGGATGAGAGGCCGCACTGTGGTGAAGACCTTCCACCAGGGCCAGTCCTTCACGCCACGGTTCTTCTTAATATTCTTCTGGATGCAGCGTATGGCCAGGTCTTGGATCTGCAACATTGTAAAAAAAATTAAAAAATTAATAAATAAAATTTTTTTTAAAGCTTAGAGTAGGTGGATTATTAGCATGAACAAAATACAGAATTTAAATGTTGTTCCTATTTGGTCATTTAACAAATTAGTTTTAAATTACTTCCTGATTCAAGATAATTACATCATACAGTGAAAAGGAGCAGCTGTGCAACACAAATCAGACCTTGTAAAACATATCATACTGTATACTGTATACGCCATAACATTGAAAACATTAACAATATAAACATTATTATTATGAGCATAACATTAACATTATATGGTTAGGTTGGCACTGCATTAGCTTTTCAGTGGGATCAGACCAGAAGGGCGGGTCTTTGGGCCCTGTGGGCATGGGTGAACCTTGAGTGCCCGTGATCCTGTCACTAGTTTATTATATAACTGATATTGTCGAAGCCTAAAATGGATTTGTATAACAATAGAAGGAAGCTAAATGTGGTTTGGAATGCGATGTTTAAAAAGCATACAAGAGTGATGCTCAGATGTCCACATACTTTCGTAGCTTAGAATGGAAAAAAAATTGTCTAGAGTAATCCAGACATTTACTGTGATTAAGTAGAAAAACATTACATGAAAAGACAATTCATTAGATCTTGATTAGATCAAAATTCATTAGATCTTGATTAGATTCACCCTCATGCATTGAACATACATAAGAAATGGATTGCTTTAAATACAGCAACTAAAATCATTGTCTGCATTGAGTCCTATACATTTTTTTCCAAAGTCACCTATTTTAGCGCTGCTGCTAAATGTCTGCCAGAGCCTCTCAATAGTTAAAAACCACGCCAACGCATTTTAACGCACTTGTTCTCGTCAATGTTTGATGTCATTATATAGAGCTTTGGCTTGGAACGAGGTCAAGCTCCAGTACAGCAGGCACAGGAAGATAACAGCCGAGTGCAGGAAGGTCCAAATCTCTGGGCTCGGGACCTGTGGCCTCCTCCACGCTATATATATAATTTTTTTTTCTTAAAAAAGCCTCTTTGCTTGCCGAGAGTTCCTCGACGCCGGACTGGTGTAACAGATCCGAAGCCCTTGTGGGTAATTAAATTGCACATCAATACGGCTCGGCAGCTAATTTAAACTGCTATAACGTTTCCTGGCTGCTGAAACATGCGTATCTTCAATAAGAGCAGATTATATGGAAATCCAATTAGAGTGGCAAAATTCAACCCGTGCTTGTGAGAGCTGGTAATGGCCTTCGGGTAATCTGTCACACAGCAGGAGTCTTAACACGCAACAGAATTGTATCTGTTCACTCTCGAGCAGCCGCTGCACACGCGGGCTTGAGCTCATCTGAACTCTAATGTGAAGCAGCAGGTAGCTTGTATTTGCATACACACTTGTGACATATCACTAGATCTCTCTGTCAAATTTTTTGCAACGACGTACACTTGGTGGTTTCTGTCAGCTGGGTTGAGCCGGAAAAAAAAAATTGCCATGGGAATAAATTCATGGTCATTATATTCCGTTGTTTTAAGTTCTGTATGATGATAATTCTTCCTGTATGGAGTAAGCTGATAAAAACGAGGCTCTGAAACAGTTACGAATGAAGAAATGTGGAGACAACTTATACTGCAGATATACAATTAACTAAACCTAAATTCAAAACAGGATTTGAAATGAAAATCTATTTATACATTTATACAATCTATTTAATACATGTTCCTTTCTAAATTGTATTTTAATGTTTTTTTTTATCAACATGTTGCAAGTCACATGACTCCCAGCTAAAAGTTCACTGCAATGATATACAGCTACTGTATTTATCACTATTATACCCCAACCACTAAAAGAGAAGGAGACCATGTACTTTTTTTTTTTTTTTTTTTAAACATCTCTATTTCATGACTAAACACAAGCTTAAGGAGCTCTCCCACAGAAAACGACACAAGGAAATTAAATGGACTTTATGGCTGTTTTTTTTCTTTGGTTTGTTTATTTATTTTTTTTACGACAAAGTAAGACTTTTTCTGTTCAAAGTAAGACAATTTACCAGTCTCCTACAGAGTTAATGAAAAACTAACTATTCCAGCTCTTGTGCAGTGTTCCTCATCCTGCCTACATCCAAACACATACACGGTTTAATTAGCTGAAGCCTGCAAATAAACCTCACACCACCGCCAGGCTTTTCACACGCTTGCTTTTCTGAAAAAAAAAAAAAAAAAAGCCTTGTGGATGAAATCTGTGCAGTCAGAAGTTTTTTTTTTTTTTTTTTTTTACATAAGCTACAAAACCCAATTTCAGCAAACTTCTGCTTCCAATAAATGTCACAAACCAGGATAGATTTAAAACAGAAACTGCAGTCTTTTTAAACAAAAGTGGATTGAAAAATCTATGATGTGTAAACCTTTTACAGATATACCTACACAAAAAAAAACTTTTAGAAAATAATCATTAAAAATGTTTAGAAGGACAAATCAACTGACCTGTTACTCACTGTGTACCAAAAGATAAAATGTTTTTGATTTGTATTTACCCAGCAAACAAATTAGTATAACAACCAAGATTACATTAATGAATGAACAAACAAACAAAGAAACAAAATGTATTAAATTGTCCTGATTGACCTTTATAATATAAAAAAAAAAAATTTTTTTGCTAGTGACGTTTAAACTTAAACTTGCGGTAATGCGCAGATTGATGGAGGCAATGTCAAAAAAAAAAAAAAAAAAGACCTTTTAGTCCCAAATGTTTAGTCTGAAACATTTTAGTCGACCAAATAACTCCGTTCTCATTAAAAAGATAAGTCTCCATTTTAAGCATTTCGCTGAACCCTGTTTCTTTCACTCCGTCCTCTCTGCTACGGTATCGTACTACTATTTCCCATTTGTGCACACAACTTCATATGTAGAAATCCATTAATATTGGTCTTCGATCAAATCAGAAAGAGTGAACAGAGGCAAAACGTACAAAGGGTACCAGAGGGTGCGGATAGGGGGGTAAAAGGGGACATGTGTGAGCTGGGATCGATCTAGCCATGATGGAGGGCTGAGTGAGAAGTGGCATTTTCCCTGAAGACAGTCAGATTGAATGTTATCTGCCAGCTGAGGGCTGTGCCAGCGAGAATTTATTATGGGTCGCTCTGATGAAATCCTGATGCCGACCTGATGGGCGAATCCTTCAAGCGGATGGACGTGCACTCTCATGGAGGGCTCTCACTTCAAAAGCAACTCATTGAACAAAAATATACTGCAGTCATTCTGTGTCTCTTTTTGATTTATTTTTATTCTAATACAGTCTTTAATGGTTGACTGATATAAAGATCTATCAGCACTCACCTTCCTCTTTTTGAAGGCTTGGCGGGCGAGGTAGCCCCTACATGTGGCCTGGAAGAGAGTGATGTTGCGTCTGGTCTGCAGATCCCTCTGTTCCTCCAGCTTAGCCAGAACACCTGCCCTGAAGAATACCTGTATGCAAAAAACATCTGTGAGATCCACAGCACGTTAAACAAACAACACTCCCTCACCTGCATTACACAGTGTATTGCTTAGGATGTTGGACTATAGATCAGTCTGTCAAGGGTTCGAACCCCAGCAGCACCAAGCTACCGCTGTAAGGCCATAACCCTCAACTGCTCAGATGTATAATGAGAAGTCTTGGTTAAATGCCATAAATGTAAACATATATTTTATGTATAGTCACAGAGTGCTGTCTTCAAAGCACATCAGCTGCAACAGGAGTCTTTTGTTCTGTTTGTATGAAGAAAAAAAAAAGATATAG
This sequence comes from Clarias macrocephalus, assembly GCA_011419295.1. NCBI lineage: Eukaryota > Metazoa > Chordata > Actinopteri > Siluriformes > Clariidae > Clarias > Clarias macrocephalus. The sequence continues at coordinate 23,158 of JAAGKR010000819.1, forward strand.
GTAGTCTCCGGATCGCGTTATGAATTTCCGCAGATACAAACGGACCTTGGTTCTACTTCCAGTTCAATCACAGAAGTCGCTCATGTGTATGTTACAAAAGAATAGACACTGCAGTGCACCAGATACCAATTTACAATTACATACAATATTTTCAGCGAGTCAATGAAAATATACTGCATGTGTGCGTGTGGGGGGATGCGGGAGAAATGAGTCGACCTCAGCGGTTTCAATGAGCACGGAATTTAAATGAGCACGGGATTTCAATCAGTCCGGGAGCACGATGATAGAGAATGTCTGTCCTGTAAATCTGTCCGGATTGTGAATAATCCTAATTCCGGAAAATCCTCAACCAACCAGAATTCACAATGGAAAACAGATCTGAGACAAAGATGGCATTTGGTATTCCCCTCGTGGTTAAAAGGTGCAGAGACAACACTTTAACATTTGACATGTGTGATTGCGGGTTTTGGCCACATGATGGCAGTGTGGGGAAAAGAGACAGATTTAGTCAATTGTATTGGTGCACTTTACATTGTATATTCGTGTCAAAGACGTATAAGACTCACTTTGTCTGACTTAAGAACAGATCAGACTTTTGAGCACACTCGCGGAACAGAACTCGTTTGTAAGTCGGGGACGACCTTTGCTTCAGAGTAATCTGCAAATCAATAGCACTGATATATACAAATAATGGATGAATAGAGCATTTGACTTTGATAATTTTTCTAATTTTTTTTCTTTTCTCCGAATAAAAATATCCAGAGATGACAAAACCTTGAGGTTCGCATATCAAGCTCAGGCTATACTGTACATCGTTTACTTTTAAGTGACCACTCTGTGATGGGGTCAAACTCGGGTAGATCAACATGAGTGTGCACAAAAAAAAAAAAAAATCAGACAGGAAAAAAATCAAACAAAAAAGTTTTTACTTTTTTCCGCATTGTTGTCTAGCGAACTCTCTAAACTATAATTGCTTTAACATATTAAAAGCATTAACGGCAGAATTACAGTCATGGGGGTGTTTACTGCCCTGGCTGTACAAAGATTTTACCAGATAGTGCACTGAGAGCACCGAGCAGAGGTTCTGAGTGTGGGCTGATTAAATTACTCCACATCAGTAATGATGGCAGCAAATGTCTCTTGATTGAGCTTTTATCAGCAGTTGAACCACAATGCAATTTTCCACTAAAGATCAAAACCAGGTGCTACGTTACATTTATTATTACAATAAGTAGATGAGGAAAGGGTTAAGAAACAAAGGCATATGATCTATTCCATAATTCATTTACTAGGACACTCCCACTTTATGCAGCTATTTTTAAAATCCCATCATCACAGCACATATTTAGGACACTCTAGTTAGCTGGAACAGCGTGTGATGAAGAATGCTCATGAAACCAGTAAGCAACACCAAGAGGTGCCATTTGGGTCAGCAAGCAGCCCTGAATCCTTCATCCTCTAATTTGTATGGCTGCTCCAGCACTGACACCTGAAGGTCAGCGTGGTTATCTAAGCAGAACAGCTTTGGCAGATGGGTCATGAAGCTCATCTCATCATAACAATATAAGACGGAGAAAAAAAAAAAGATCAAAAGAGAGCCTTTGACTCATAATGGTGGGAGTTGAAATCCCATTAAATGTTACTCTCAGTGGTAGACACGTTGGGCTAAACAATGTCGACATCAGTGCTGTGACTCCACCGTGTTCTCCTTCCCTTTACCTCTATCTGTAAACACTGTGCATAATGATGTGATGCGCACTGTTTATCAATCAATTCTCATCTCAATTAATTGATACCCTTAAGCTGTTCTCTAGACTTGGCACATCTACTCACGTCTGCACACATGAAGGATTCTGGGATCATTTGTGAAAGGGCATCATCCTTCATAGCACAAAACCTTATTTCTGCTGTGCATGAACTTTTTTTCTTTGTTTGTTTTTTGAATTAGAGATAATAACAAATCTTTATTGTTCTTATGAAACGTCAAACTGGAAGTGATGTACATTTCATCATGCTGCAATAGTTTTGTTCTTTTGCATTAACATTAAAGTAGCCTTTGAATCCGAAAAAAATGAAAATTTCACACTTCAAACCTTTTGTTTTTTTTAACCACTTACTGTGAGAGCGCATGCATTAATCAGTTTGGCATGGCACACTGACATTCTGGTCCACAAATAATAAATAAATACTACTCCTGGAGCAGGAACTAATAAGGATCACATGACTACTGGATGCTGCATGAACTAAAATCGGTCCTTGATTACTTTTGATGAAAATACACTTTTTAAGTTCCTGTTTTTTTTTCCCTTCTCACATTCTCCCTAACTCATTCAATTGCTAATTCTCCCTCACCACCCAGCTCTCCCATTACGCATTATATAACAGCATATTCTTACTCATTACCCATTATTTAACAAGTATTAACCCTTGTAGCTTAACGCAATTGAAGCAAAGCGCTATGTGCCTTCTTCCACATACACTACCGCTCAAAAGTTTGAGATCAAACCATGGTGAGCCCGCCGTTGTTATCTTGTATGTTACCATCCCTCCAAAACACACAGCTAATTTTGCACCTTTGTCGCTCAGCCACAGATGGCTGTGGCATGGTGAGGATTTAGGAACTTCGTGATAAGATGAAGGTTTTCTCTTATGCCACCATGGAGCTACTAAAGTACTTTTACACACACCTCAAAATAGTTACAGGTTACAATGATATACTTTTGTACATGTGTGTATATTTAAAGCACTCGTGTTCTACATATTATTTTAGAGATTCCCGTTTTGCCACACCTTTACGTTACTGAGACTGCTATGCTGGCTTTATTTCCTTGAGCTCACTGAGCTGACTGTGGAGTCTGATGAGGCTTACTGGCACATACACTGGCAGTATCTTTCAGAAGACCCACACAGGAAAGGACACAAATTCAGCTTTAATTGCTCGAACCACGAAGGATAACTGAGTGCGGCAGAACCTTCTAGGCCCTAATCAAAGTCATGACTGCTCATTGTGAGAAGCAAATTTCACTTAATTGTTTTTCACGCTCTGAGGCTCCGGCAAAAGGTGGTGACAAGAATGGCCTGTGTGGCATCGATGAATGGGCAAACAAACGCAACCTTTTGGCCCATCTCCCTATTGGCTGCTGCACTGTTTTCTCCAGCTGTGAGTAGGGAGGCAGCATGGATTAGAGACAGTATGTCTGTGTGTCGTAGAGGGGAAACCAAATGATTTGGTAATCTAAATGGAAATCGTACCATCTGTTCAGAAACTGATCCCTGCCCTGATTTTGTATGCTACATGCTCACTCTACGTATGCACTGATCCATAATAGGGGATTGATGAATACACATGAGAACGGCTCACCTGAAGGTTATGGCTATCACTGGATAAGAGACTTAAAAGTATGAAATTAAACACAGATTGTGATCAGAGTGGAAAAAAAAAACGCCTTGCTACTTGCCCTGCTCAAGCCCATGTGATAGCTGCTTTTCTCCAGCTCCAGAAACTCCAGCAGCTCCTCCACAGCCTGAAAGACAAACATGCACAGAAAGTCAATACACGGCGTCATGGTCATGGTTCTGAGTTGCACGGTTCCAAGTGTTGACTTCTTTACATACATCCACTGATTAATAACTGCTTCACATACCTTTACCGAGCAATGTCATTCAGAGAAACAGCACAAGTCACTCGCACAGAAATGATATTTTTTTTATAAAAAACAATATCAGGCATTTAAAATATGTATAGATATGGTTTAACTACAAAGCAAGCAAATTACATTAAAAAACAAGGCTACAACTTTTGCACAGGATTATTTTGTTTAAAAAATACATTTAAAAAACCCCACCACAGTCCTATTTTTAATTTATTTCTCAGATACACAATCCTAAATCCAGTGTCTCTTCTTTTTGAAGAACTTTAGCGCCCCCCACACACACACACACACTTTTTCCCTTTTATTAATCCTCCATTATTCAATCTAACTAATCTAAGCTTTAAAAACACATCATAACTCAATTAACTCAATTCAACTATATATTCTATTCTACAAATTAACCATATTTTACTCTTTCTGTAACAAGTTAATGCATTTTTATCAACAAGCCAGGGAAAGGCATTCAAATGTAAGTTGTTCCTTACTTCCTACTGAAATTCTTGTTAGTGATAATGTCGCATACAATGTAGACATAAATTTGTTTGAAAAATGCTGGAGTATAAGAGATTACATGTCTAAGCTCTCTCTAAACACTGTTGAAACTCAAACCTTATGTGAAAAATGTAATAAAAAAAAAGGAAAAGAGTATCTAAACTCCAATTACGGCTTTACTGAATATATTGTAGAGCGCAGCAATGTACGGTATTTAGTTTCAAGCTCACAATGTTCTTCATAACACATACTGTAGCAACCATTTTAATCTTGGCCTTGAGCGTTTCTATTTCCCTGTGGTGAGTTTGGCTGGGAGAACAGACAGGATGATTCTTATAAACGTTTCACTGAGGTCTTTGATTAACGTTGTTTTATTGTTCTGTTGCTGAGACAGCAGGGACAGAAAGAAAGAAAAAAAAAACGATGAGCAGAGCTGGCCATTACTCAGCTCAGGCCCCCAGCGTTGTCATAATCAATTACACAGCAGGGAAGCTAATGCAGGAAAAGCAGTAAGGAGGACACCCGCGCGCGCACGCACGTACAAAGTGACTCACCCTTTTCTCATCTGTCACAATATAGTTGCGTCCGTGCTTTTTCGTCAGGTGTGGCGCTAGGACATCAAAGCGCCGGCGGAACTCTGAGAACACCATGTGATCGGGGTAACCTTGAAGAGAGAGAAAGAGAGAGAGAGAGAGAGAGGGGAGAGACGGAGGCTGAGTTGATTGTGTGAGGTTTATGAGCTTTATAAGAGAGTTCCCAGTGCCAGATCAACAAGGACAAAGTTATATTTCGTGGGCAAAACTCCACAGAATATCTGCTGATTGTAATACCAGCTTTGGAAACCAGCAGTTTTACAATGACACGCTTTGCTGATTTTGCTGCATAATTTATATAAATGATATTTAGCAAACCACAGATGTTTTTCAGTACATGCTTACAACATCAGTTTATCTTTAAAAAAAAAAAAAAAAAAAAAAAAAAAAAACTAACTATTTTTTTTATCACATTCTTCGAGCAGCATGAATTCTTATTTGGAATTTTCATTTTGACTAAATGGCTCTGGTCACCTGATCTTGACCTGAATGAGATCTTACTTTTCTTTGTTTTCACAATAATATGGAAAGTCTGGAACTTGTGGACAAAACCAAATACTGAGTTTCCTCCCTTGATATGCTTTACCAGGCTTTTACAGCAGCTGCCTTCCGTTGCTGCCTGGTTGGCAATTTTTCGGCCTTCGGTTCTCTCTTCAGTAGGCGAATATCATGCTCAGTTGGCTTAAGGTCAGTGATTGATTCACCCATTTAAAAACATTCTAGTTCTTTGCCTTCAGAAGCTCTTGGGTAGCTTTCGGCCTACAATTTGGGTGATTATTCATCTGTACAATAAACTGCTTGAATGAACCTGAGCAGAAAGTACTCTATACACTTCAGAATTCATCCTGATACTACTAGTTAATGAGCAAGATTATTTGGAATCGTTCCCATTTGAAAGATGATGTGGTATGATTAAGATCATAAGTACAATTCCAAAAGATCTTGCTCATTAACTAGAGTAGTGAGGCTTTTTAGAGGTCTCAAGGTAAATCCAATCTGGTCTCTCTGTGCATTAGCATTTGTATTTACATTCATAAGGTTGATTGTACACTATGATACCCATCTCCTTCAGAGCGGCTTTGTCTTGGCTAGATGCTTTGAAGGGTTTATACTTCACCAAAGAGAGAATTGTGCCTTCATCGACTTTAATTTCCTAACACTAATCTATCTAATAGGCCTGTTTCAGCCAAATGATGGCCTCACTTTCATCAACATCTCTTTGGATCACCCATTGAGAGTTCTAACAAACAGCTATTAAATGCAAATTGAACACTTGGAATCACCTCCAGAGCTTCTAATCTGCCACGAAATAATGAGGAAACATGCCACAAATTTATCTTACCTTTGAGGTAAGAATAAAAACATAGAGGGGGTATTTTTTTTCTGAATACTTATTCATCTGACTGCACATACTGTATATATATGAATATTTGCTACAAACCCATTTGGAATTCTGCCGGAATTCCAAAGTGAAGAGAGCGTTTTGGACAGGTGTACTTTAAACTAAAAAATAAATAAACAAACACACAAACCTGACTACTAGCAAGTTTAGAAAAGATCGCACGTTGATGTCAATGGAAACATTTATTGTCACCTCATGGATTTATGAGGGTTTTTTTATGTATTTTTTTTTTATTCCCTACAAAACATCTACTGGCATGGAGAGATTTGTGCAGATGGATTTGCGCAGGCCGTACTATCCTGTCCTACTGTACCTTGGCGATATATGCGCAGAGCATCGAGCAGTTTGGAGCCTCGGAGCTGAGCGCGCAGCATCACCACGTCCAGCTGCATCAGCCCTGTGTCGCAGCTTTCTCCATGAACTCGCAACTCTCCACTCAAGGCCTCCGCTTTGGGCAGCAGGCAATGCACAAAATGCACCCTGGAACGCCTCAGTGTGTCCATCAGAGCATCCTGTTGGAGCGAGCACAAACACAAAACAGACAATAGATTTATCTCATTGGTCGTTGTTTGTTTTAACCTCACAATGTTGAATACTGAATATTAATGTTGAATATTAAATATTAAACTAAAACCTACAGTACAGACCAAAAGTTTGGACACAGCTTCTCATTCAAAGTGTTTTCTTTATTGTGTTCTTTATTGTGTTCTTTAGCCCAAACAAGTCTCTTCTGCTTGTTGCCTGTCCTTAGCAGTGGTTTCCTAGCAGATCTTCTACCATGAAGGCCTGATTCACACAGTCTCCTCTTAACAGTTGTTCTAGAGACGTGTCTGCTGCTAGAACTCTGTATGGTATTGACCTGCTCTCTGATCTGAGCTGCTGTTAACCTGCGATTTCTGAGGCTGGTGACTCAGATGAACTTATCCTCCGCAGTAAAGGTGACTCTTGGTCTTCCTTTCCTGGGGCGGTCCGCATGTGAGCCAGTTTCTTTGTAGCGCTTGTTGGTTTTTGTGACTGCACTTGGGGACACTTTCAAAATTTTCCCAATTTTTCGGACTGACTGATCTTCATTTCTTAAAGTAATGATGGCCACTCGTTTTTCTTTACTTAGCTGCTTTTTTCTTGCCATAATACAAATTCTAACTCTTTGAATGAGAAGGTGTGTCCAAACTTTTGGTCTGTACTATATATGTATTAAGTTTGAGTACAGACCACTTGCAGCTTGATCTGGATGCACAGGGACTTCTTTTTGACAGCAGCCATGCCGGTGGTGAAAGTCTTCCTCATGCTGGTCGCCCGGCGCAGGGCAAGCTGAGAGCCTCCTTCTAGGCCGGCGATGGAGCCCGAGAGCACTGTGGCGCCTCCTGAACGCCCCATGAACAGCCCGCTGATGTTCTTTCTGAGTGGGGGAAAAAAAAAGCATTAAAACAGAAAACCATTTAACCAAGTGACTAAGACTTGCCATAATATAAAATCTCATATACACAGTAATTATATGTACAGTTGTGGCCAAACGTTTTGAGAATTAAATAAATATTGGAAATTGGAAAAGTTGCTGCTTAAGTTTTTATAATAGCAATTATAAGATTCCAGAACGTTATGCAGAGTGATCAGATGAATAGCATAGTCCTTCTTTGCCATGAAAATTAACTTAACCCTGAAAAAAACTTTCTACTGCATTTCATTGCTGTCATTAAAGGACCTGCTGAGATCATTTCAGTAATCGTCTTGTTAACTCAGGTGAGAATGTTGACGAGCACAAGGCTGATGTTCATTATGTCAGGCTGATTGGGTGAGAATGGCAGCCTTGACATGTTAAAAGGAGGGTGACGCTTGAAATGATTGTTCTTTCATTGTTAACCATGGTGACCTGCAAAGAAACGAATGCAGCCATCATTGCATTGCATAAAAATGGCTTCACAGGCAAGGATATTGTGGCTACTAAGATTGCATCTAAATCAACAATTTATAGGATCATCAAGAACTTCAAGGAAAGAGATTCAATTCTTGTTAAGAAGGCTTCAGAGCGTCCAAGAAAGTCCAGCAAGCGCCAGGATCGTCTCCTAAAGAGGATTCAGCTGCGGGATCGGAGTGCCACCAGTGCAGGAATGGCAGCAGGCAGGTGTGAGCACATCTGCACGCACAGTGAGGCGAAGACTTTTGGAAGATGGCCTGGTGTCAAGAAGGGCAGCAATGAAGCCACTTCTCCCCAAAAAAACATCAGGGACAGATTGATCTTCTGCAAAAAGTATGGCGAATCAACTGCTGAGGACTGGGGCAAAGTCATATTCTCGGATGAAGCCTCTTTCCGATTGTTTGGGGCATCTGGAAAAAGTCTTGTCCGGAGAAGAAAAGGTGAGCGCTGCCATCAGTCCTGTGTCATGCCAACAGTAAAGCATCCTGAGACCATTCATGTGTGGGGTTGCTTCTCATCCAAGGGAGTGGGCTCACTCAAAATTTTGCCCAAAAGCACAGCCATGAATAAAAATAGTACCAAAACACCCTCCAAAAGCAACTTCTTCCATCAATCCAACAACAGTTTAGTGAAGAACAATGAATTTTCCAGCACGATGGAGCACCGTGCCATAAGGCAAAAGTGATAACTAAGTGACTCGGGGACCAAAACGTTGAAATTTTGGGTCCATGGCCTGGAAACTCCCCGGATCTTAATCTCACTGAGAACTTGTGGTCAATCCTCAAGAGGCGGGTGGACAAACAAAAACCCACTAATTCTGACAAACTCCAAGACATGATTATGTAAGAATGGGTTGCTATCAGTCAGGAAATGGCCCAGAAGTTGATTGAGAGCAGCCCAGTTGAATTGCAGAGGTCCTGAATAAGAAGGGCCAACACTGCAAATACTGACTCTCTGCATAAATGTCATGTAATTGTCGATAAAAGCCTTTGAAACGTATGAAGTGCTTGTAATTATATTTCAGTACATCACTGAGACAAAGATCTAAAAGCAGTTTAGCAGCAAACTTTGTCAAAACTAATATTTCTCAAAACTAATATGTCTCAAAACTTTTGGCCATGACTGTACATGGTACTTCCGGGTAATACCATTAGAGCACATAATGTCTATGCCGACGACATCCAATTATTTACCTTTAAACCCACTTCACCCAGTTCGCTCCAGACATTTAACATTAGTTGACAAGTAATTGTTTATTCTTAAACGGAAGTAAGTGTGAATGCATGTTTTTTGGTTTACAGGAACGTTTAAATTTTAACCTTGGTGGTCTTATGCCGGAATTCAAAAGTGAGGTTCGGATTAAGGGGTTATATTCAATAGCAACCTGCATGTCATTAGACAAATAAATTCAGTTGTTAAAGCAATGTTCTTCCAACTTTGTTTGTAGGAGAGACATGAAAAAATACTCACGCATTCATTGGTTGCAGCCTGGACTACTGTAATCCCCTTTATTTTGGCATTAACCAGTCCTCTCGTTATCACCTGCAGCTGGTTCAGAACGCTGCAGCACGGGTTTTTTCATTTTTTTATTTTTTTTTATTTTTTTACAGGTAACACTAAGCGTTCACATATCACCCCAGTCCTTTTCTCTCTTCACTGGCTACCAGTACGTCATAGAATAGATCATAAAATTTTACTACTGTATTTCGTTTTTTAAAGCTCTTTCTGGTATGGCACCAACCTATATTTCTGATCTCATTCACCTGCACCCCTGTCTGTACTTTGACGTCCTCTAAAAGCATGCCACTGAAAGTACCTAGAATGAGATATAAATTGTGCAGTGATGGTGCTTTTTTTTAGTGGCAGCTACTAAACTCCTTACGTCTTCTTCTTATGTCTGAAAGGGAATTCTCCACATTCAAAGTCAATTGTGGTGCTTTTACTGTTTTATTTTTGTTTTTGTTTTATTTAGGGCCCAAGCACTATGGCATCATCCCTATGTCATCATCATGTGTGAGGTCCCTCTTGTTCTTGTTTTGATATCTCAAACGAGTCAGACGTGATGATGCTTTGGCCAAAAACTCGATAATAACTTTCTGTTTGACATTGTATTGAGTGACATCACACTGAGTGACATCATAATGTGAGTTTATTATTTTATTTTTTTTCCAGCACCGGGGGCTTCTTGGAGATCTAAACATAAAATACCCCCTTTCCTAAAATTGTGTCATAATAGTATTGCAAAGTCCCCTGTAAATGCATGTGCCCACTGTCTTTCTGGTTGGCCTGGGTGGTGATGGTGCAGGGTGCTTGGGCCCACTCATTGTTGTTTGCAACTATATTTTTATTTCCTGATACATATCTGTGTGTCCTTTTGTCTATTTGACAATTTTAGCCTACGTTTGGCATTTTGCACTTTGTTCAGTACCTAGGAATCTACTTGGTGGTAGATAGGGGCTATATATTGATTGATTGATTGATTGATTGATTGATGTTAAAATGGACACTGGAAAATATTTATTTTCTGTTAGTCACTTACTTCTGCGAGTCCTGCAGCAGAATAACAGCATTCTGGGAGGCTGGGTTCTGCTTGGCATGACACAACCAGCCCTGAACATCATATTCCACCCAGTCGGTGCCATGACTGTGACCCAGCAGGAAGTGATGCTGTTTTTCACTCTTCAGCAGCAGTTTAGGGGCTGGATGAAAGAGAAAAAAATTAATAGGGTAAGCACCATCACATCTCTCTGTTTCTATAAGAAATTATGAAGAAACTGCGCTGCTTATGTTGAGGGTGCAGTATGTGTAAGATGATGCTGACCTTTGACCTCTCCCTCCGTGGGGCCGTAGTAGCTGAAAAGGCGCTCCAGCAGTGTTTCCTCTGAGCCCCCGGGCTGCAGAGCCTCTTCCTCCATCAGCCACAGCAATCCACGCGCCTCATCGGTCCTCGCCAGCGTCCTCACCTGACACAACAAGGCACATACTGTAAGCGCACAGAAAGATGACACTGCTGAGCACTCTTTGTGAAGCAAGGGGGGGGGGGGGGGTTGGGGCGGGGAAGCGTGAGCCACAAGGGCCTCATCATCTTAACGTCACGCAAGCAAAAAGACGAGCCATTAGCGTGAGATTCCTCATTAAAAGCCTCGCATTAAAGAAAAGCTCCGGGGAAGTCAGACAGGCAATTTTAAACTTTGCACTCTGGCTGTCCATTTGAGCAATTAAAGCCAGTAATGACTTGCCACGTTTTGTTTTTTCTTTCTTTCTTTGTCTTAGAGCCTGTGGTTGACTCGAGTTGCGGGAAAGAGAACAAAAATTTTATTTGATTTCAGTGGACCATTACCTTACGTTTTAATTACACTACATCTGATTCAGCAAGTATGTTAGATGGTATCAGAATAAGACAGAGGTCTGCAATATAAACAATACAAGCTTACTTAGTTAAAACAACACATACGAATCAAATGTTTTTACGAGAAAAAGCTCCCACGCTGTACTTGGTTAAACTACATGGTTAAAAAAATTTCTTGCTAATAAATTAATAGCCTACTTTCTGCTACTACTGTTTGTTCGGTCAGTAAACAAATAAATTTACAGCCTCATAGCTATATTTGAAAATAGTGACAGTGTAACTACTTTTTTTATTTAAGTCCATATGACCATCGGTTTGTATCTGCCTATACAAGAGTAGGAAAAAAATAATGTGTGTGTTAGAGAGAGAGAAAAAGAAAAAACACATCCTGCATTGTTATTATTACATTCTACACAGGAGGAGGGATAAACAAGCTCCCATTATGCTTTAGTATCATTACGGCAATGCACTTAAACACAACAGAGTAGGCATTCATAAAGAAAAAAATTAAAATAAATAAAAGCAAAGAGGTGCATCATGCAAGTGGCAGTTGTTGCGTTTGTACATTACATTGCTTCAAAAGTCGTCCAGAGCATGGAGGGGGGGAAAGAGCGCCATTGCTGAACAGACAGCGAGGCACACACTGGGAAAGAGGAGGAGGATGAGGAGGAGCAGGTGCTTACCAGCGCTTGGGTTGAGGCTTGGTCTATAGCTGCTACAGATAAGGATGTACTGGGCTCTATGTCATCTAACGCAAGCTCTATGCTTTCCTAAATGGGAACAGAGGGCTCATTAGTTCACTATGATTAGGACGTTTCGCAGGTTTGCGAGAAGCTTCTTGGGTTACCGTGTGACCAGTGACTAATGAGCTTATTGAACAAGGAGGGGACAAAATGAGACTCTGTCACATTCAATATTTATGATCCCTTCAGCCTTTATTATCTCCTTGTTTTAAGCTTTTGATAAGACTGACGCATTGTTCGGAATGTTATCAAATCTCAAACAATAAATATAAGTAACATAATGTCTAATGAGACATATGAATATTTAAAATGAATGTGAATTATGCCAGCCATTATCCTAGGGATTATTTGATCTGGTCACAAGGCAAAACAATTTGAAAATCACTTGAACAATTATCAAAATAATAAATTATATAAATCACTTCTTAATCAATCTTCTATATAATTTGATGGTGTCTTTTATGATGAATTCTTTCTGTAACAGAGTTTAAATGTCATGATCTTAAAACAGACAGTTATTGTACGAGGACATCTACATTATTGTACCTCCTTGTATCGCTCTAGCTCCTGTACGAATGTGCGCTCCTGGAACAGAGCCTGCAGCCGCTCCTGAGCGTAGTTATGGCACAGCTCCTCGAAAGTGGCGCCGCGCTTCGCAAGCCGAGGATTTTGAAAACCAGGAGTGTCCACAATAAGAAGGGAGCACAGTGAGTGCTGACTTGATTTCAGTGCGCTAAAATACACATGCACACACACAAACGCACAAAACACAATGTGAGCTCGCATCTGTTTATGCAACACAAAACTTAACAAAAGTTCACATCATCTGTGGAAAAACTTCTATTAAGAAGCTTTCACTGACAAATTATTTGTGGTTTAAATGATGGCAGCCCTGCAGGACATCAATTAGTCACCTACAAATAATTTGAGACTATTCATGTAATTTTTAGCATGTTGGTAATTTTATATCTCCAAATTATGACACAAAATCCCAAATCAAATTATTACATTATATTTGTTACACTATTATTATGTTACATTATAAATACTTTTATATACAGACATTAATAAACAATTTAGCTTTTTTGTGCCACAATATTTTGTGCATTTTTAAAATAATATACGCATTTTGAGGAATTATATTTCCTATTATTTTGGCTATGAACATTAAGAAATCTGTTTTAGGGATTTTTTTTTCAATATATAATTTCATGTTTTATTCTGTGTTACTCATGGTATTCATATTTAGAGAAAGTGAAATAATCCTAAGACATGCAACTTAAAGTAAAAACAAATGCATAAATCCTTACTGTATAATTACAAAACTACCAGGTTATCCTTATAAACGTCACAGCTTGTCTCTTTTTATTATAAAATCAATAATACTCACTAAAACAAAGCTAAGTTAGCTAAAGGCTGCTAAGGAAAAATGCTTTCTCGCGCACAAAGCAGCAAAAGCTCTCAGCCACACTCCATTAAGCTGCTCTGTGTGCGAGGGCTGTGGTAGCACGCTGAGTGTTGAGGAAATGAGCAGAGAAAAGGGCTGACCGGTTGATGAGGGAGATGACGAGAGTAAAGATTTCTGCGTAGAGCCCAGCTGCCATGGCCTCCAGACACTCCAGGGCTGTGATCTTTGTACCTGAATCATCAACACGGAATTAGCTTGGACTACAGCAAGGTAGATGAGCTCCAGGAGCAAGTGTCTTAACTGAAACTACTAAGAGTTTTCATTTTATTACCAGCACGAAAATTAAACGATTATCATTAACATTCCTGAGTTTAGCAAAATATCTAAAATGAAAAAAAAATTCATCTTTTCTTATAAAATTAATTTGTAAGTAGATTTCTTCTTTAGTGATGCACAAAGTTTGATAGTATGACTTGAATATTTGGAGTCCATGTTAATGAATTATTTTGTTTATTTTAGTTGTGTCTAGATTTCCAGAACAATAAGGTGTTCACCTGGGTTTTCTCCAGCACCGACGTCGTCTGGACCCTGGCGGAAGGAAGTGGATCTCTGCAGGGTTCCTTTTGGATGGTGTTTGAAGATTGACGAGGAAAGTTCTTCAAGGGTGCAGCCCAGGAGGTAGGCCGCCTTCTGGGCCCACTCATGACGTGCAAACTGTTTACGACCGGCTGTCAGAAAAATAAATAAATAAATAAACACTTTTGCAGGACGTTGTACTTCTGTACTCAAGTCTAGGCTCTCGGCGAATGCCATCAATGATGCATTTTCTGTGGCTGAACTACATTTTAATAAGATCATTATGATGAGCCGCTCATAGATGGCTTAGAAAATGAACGCTAGCGTGTCATCGAATGGAACAGACAGCCGGGCCAGGGCCGTAATAAGAGAATTTTATTGGGAGAGGGTCCTAGCCAACTTGTCCTAATCACAGAAAATGCATCTGCTTTAAAAGAATGGCATGAATATATATTAAAAAAGTCTGAGAATTTGAAATGACAAAGTCCACAGAGTAAAGTGTGTGCAAAACGGTGCTAGCAGATGGCAGAGGCGCTAAAGCAGCACCCAAAGCAGCTCATGCAGAAGACGAAAAACCTCTATCAGAGAAAACATGCTGAACACAAACAAGGCCAGACAACAGACAAGCCTTTTTTTTTTTTTGGATGGTTACAACAGAAAAGCACTGCATAACTGAAAAGTCTATAAAGAGGGTGAGGAGGGAGAGAGGGAGATTGGGGGGGGGGGTACATCAGAGCAGTGGAGCTTAAAAGACAACAAAGTTCTGATCCCACGCTCCGCCTCCACCAAGTTTTAGCTTGGCTTTGAGACAGTCAGGGACGCGGCTACCAAATGATAGAGTGGGAACGAAGAAGAGAGAGAGAGAGAGAGAGAGAGAGAGAGAGAGAGAGAGAGAATGAAAGAGCGAGGGAGTATGAGACATTGAGAGCGAGAGAGAGAATCCAACAGCGAGGCAAAGAAGAAGGAGGACGGGAGACAATAAAAATGCAAATTAAAATGTCTGGCAGTGGCGATAAAGGCGTTAAGAAATACCACTCAAACACAGAGTTAAAAAAAAAAAAAAAAAAAGAACTTTTGATTGAGGTTATGGGTACTTTTTCTTTACCTTCTTCAGTCTCTGCATTCAGTAGCATGCAACATGCAAACGGAAAAGGGGAGGTTAGAACATCAGCATTTTAAAACACAAACACAAAAACATGCTCATACGTTACTGCAAATAAAAACTGTACAAGAACAAAACTCTTTGTTAGGTGCAAAGAAGCCATTAAAATGATCACTGATATCAAACAATATGTTTTTAAATTAGCATAAAAGCAGGGGGACAAGCTCCAGAATTATTGGCACCCTTTCTATGGGTGGGTAAATAAATAAATAAAAAGCCATTGTGATTAAATCTCATGGTGAAAACACTGAAAAAAGAGTATTTCCTTTATATGAAATACGGGAAACACATTAAAAATAAATACACTTTCGAATAATAATATGTGATAAGTATAACTGTTCAGAATTCATGAGTGTTGCTTTCCTGTTTAACAGTTAAAAGAGACTTAATTAGTGTTTTATCGCTGTGATTTCCACCATAGCCGATAAGTTTGTGGAAGCTTATTAAACAGCGACAGGTGCTCAGTGCAAAGTGTATGCGTCTGTGTGGTGTGAGTTGCACCTGTTCTATCTGAAAGGTTAAATTCCTGGCCTGCACAACAAACCCAGGCTGCTAAACCTACTCTGTATTTTCACACTATCTGGAATTAACACCAGACTCTTGGCTGAAACACTGGTTTAACTGGATGCTGTTAAACTGATCTGCTGAACTCTAGGAAAAGATTTGTTTAAAAGTACAGTGTTACTCTTTTAGTGCATTGCTCAGATTGACTCCACATCCCAAAATGTCTCACTCGGTATAAGAGAGGGGGGGGGGGGGGTTGACGTAGCACCAAAACAAGCATTTCAAGGGCATGTACTGTAGACGTATATAGACGTGAGACATTCCTCTTCTCAATTCTGATAAACCAAAATGTTTTGTTAAAGTGAGACAATTTTAGATTTTATGCGATTGGTGTTCATTAATTAAACAGATAACATATAATATCTTTATATTTTTGTCCTTCAATGACTCACAAACATGCTGATGTGGCGGAGTTGGATAGTCCAGGGTAACACTTTTGGAAAGAGCAACGCTGCCCTCTAATGGTTGTTTTCGGTTTTGTTTTTTGTTTGTGTAATACCCAAATGCTCTGCATTCAACGTTCATCAAAACATGTGCTGACACAAAATTACAGAGCTGCTGGTGTGTTGATGAGACATGCAAAGCCACATGTGACTGTAATTAGAATTCTTGATACATTCTTTAAACAATATTAGACGAATACTGTATTTTTTTTTGACAGCCAATGAACGCACACTACTAATCGTTACATGATTTATGAATAAAAGTAGTTTTTAGTAAAAGTTTAGAGTAAATGTCCTGGCTCTGAGTGTGTGCATTTTTAAAATCCTGGTGTGTTTCACAAATTCAGCTTTTGAAGTACTTTAATTATTTTGTGTATTATTTGTACGTAATGTTTAGTGTCAGTGGGCAATATGACACACAAAACTATATAAATGTACATAAAAATAAAACCAAACAAAACTCAGTTGCTTTTTCAGGTGCTTTAAAAAAATAATAATAATAAAAAAAAAACTGATATACTTTTCTTTTGGGGTCATCTGAGGTCGAATCTTGTCAGAACTGTTCCACAACAGTCCCTGAACATCAAGTCTGCATGTAGCACCAGTTCAAATAGTTATAATTAAAAAAAATTAAGTTCAACATTGTGTAAACACAAGCTGCGTAAATTTAGAGACGTCAATCTGAGCATGCTGCAATTTATACTTTTAAATAGATTTGAACTTTTATATTCTTACCCTGTATATACACATGTACTGTTTATACACTATTAGATTTCTTTCACTGCCCTTAGCTTTGATTACGGTGCGTAATGCTATGTGGTGGTCGGTTCATGTGTGAAAATGATTTCACTATTTGAGTCCAGGAAAATGCCTGTGCCATCATGGAAGAAAGTGCTTAGATGTGATAACCTGGTCATTTAGGACATTCAGGTCGTCAGCTCACATTGCTGAGCTTACTGTAGGCCTGAGCAACTGAAGCAACCCCAGATCATAACAGTGGACACTATGTACAGTATGATGAGTACATCGCTTCAAGTACTTCCCTGCCTTCTTACCCTGATGCGCCTATCTCATGGGAATAAATTTGTTCTGAACTCATCAGACCCCATGATATTTTTCCAATCTTTATGCTCCCTAGCAAACTGAAGCGTTCTTTCTGATTAATCTTTTGTTTTGATTAATTTCACTAACAAGTGGTTTTTCTTAAGGCCACACAGCTATTTGGTCAAAGTCCTCATCACATTGTGTGTGTATGGAAACTAGGGCTGTAGCTATCGAATATTTTAGTAATCGAGTATTCTACCAAAAATGTAATCGATTAATCGAGTAATCGGATAAAATGCACTTTTGCTTAATTAAACAGCAATGTAAAATATATAAGAGAAAAAGATTAATTGGTTTTCTTTTTAGAACAATCTACTGTTATTTTTTAAATGCATACAGCATTTTATCAAAAATAAACATTGTCATTATTCACAATACAAGGAATACCTTATACCCCTATCTCACGGGATGCGGTGTTAGGCACTGTGAGCCGCCGCAACTGCCTGCCGACGTTCCGTAGTGCAACTAAACTTTCAGAATTAAAAGTTTCAAAATCTACATCTCAGGCATAACATAAGCCTTTACTGACAATTTCTGTTGTTTTCTCTTGCGGCTTTTGGACCACATTTCTTCCACAAAGTTGACAGTTCAGAACTGTGATAATGTGTTGAAGGATCCTTTATACACTACGGGTAATTTGGGGACGTCAATTAACCTAATCTGCAGAAAACTGGAGTACCCAGAGGAAACCCACCAAGCACGGGGAGAACATGCAAACTCCATGCACACAGAGGCAGGAATCGAACCCGGACCCTGGAGGTGCAAGGCGACAGTGCTAACCACTTAATCCAGCATGCCGCCTGTCCTTAACCCAATTCTATTAGTTTCAAATCTTCTTAGTTGTTTGCTTGATGGAGCCCAATAATTTGACCATTATGAAATGGTGACTGTGTTTTTTTTTTGTTTTTTTTTACCAGACTGTGTACATTATACAAGTATAATGTTACCCTGTAAGTTCTGACACTGACTGACTCTTTTCACAATGACTCATGTTCAAAATAAAACATAAATCGAATAAAATGGACTTAATTCCAGTTACTTTGTTGAAATGTACTTCTTGCATGTCTGGATTGTACATTGCCGCAATACATAATCCACATAGCAACAATGCAGGCAGGACAAACATTCAGCTGCAATACGGAAACAGCTGGAAGCTGGAACCACATGCAGAAGCAGAACAATCTGATGATTATTATTAGCACATCCATCCTGGCCTTCTGGCAAAGAACCCATTACACTGAGCAATTTATCTCCATCAGTTAGAAAAACTGTGCATTAACGCAATGCCTACACTCTTCTGCATCAGAGAACCTCTATACGTCCCTCTCTGAAACTTATGATTGTTCTTTATTAACACAGAAAGCATCTGATTCTTATAAACTCTCTCTCTTATTAAACCAGGTTTCAGCCTCTTGGGGTCTGTTGCTCACACAAATAGCTGTGTGCGCGTGTGCTGTGTGTTGATTGGCTTAGAAATAGGAGTACTGATATTGGTCCTGTCAGTCATTACAGCACAAAAAACAATGCGTGTTTAGTAGTTTGAGATGCTTATGCACATCTTATATATATAAAGATGTGCATAAGCATCAGGACTAAACATTAATACAGCAGGTCTTAATCTTAATCTCCCTCACACACACTTAGATAAACGCACATACCTTTTGTTGCCCCAGCAGCTCCCAGGTGGTAGATGGCCCCCAGTATAAGCCAAAGTGCCTTCTGCTCTTCAGCAGAGATACCGAGCACCTTCATAGCTGCCTGCAGCTTAGTGAATTGTTGTGCTGCTTTCTGCTTGTCTTCCGACTACACACAAAAATTTATAATGTAAAACGTCTTCTACACCTGGTAAATACAGGGGTCCCCGACTTACAAACATTCGAGTTACGAATTTCAGCAGATAAGAAAGGGCTTCAATCACGGAAGAATATAACGTGTATTGTACAAAAAATTTGACCCTGCACTGCAGCAGATACCAATATTTACAATTATATACAGAGTTCACAGTCCAATACAGTGTGAAACAGTTCTGAGACAAAATGTCATCCAGGATTCCCCTCGGAGGCGATTTCAAGGCGCAGAGACGACACTGTTGCATTTCACACAAGATTAATTTCCTTAGGCGCAATTACAGTTTTTGGTGACATGATGGCAGTGTGGGGAAAGGGGACAGAGATTTATTCAAGTGCACCATATGTTTTACATTACATATTTGTGCCAAAGACGTACAAGACTCACTTTGTCGGACTTATGACTTATGAACGCAAGTCGTTTGTAAGTTGGGGACTACCTGTATATTTGAAATCAAATCAGGTCTCTTTAAACAGGAAGTTTGGTGTGATGTGTATTTAATGAGTGCAAGATCTCTACCTTTGACTGAGGCATAATTCCAAAAGTGTTGTTCTCAGCAAAGTGGTTGAAATGTAGCTCGGTTCTGTGGAAAAATCAAATGAACAGCGGAACTTCATTTGGGGACAAAATAATTTTTTGGGCCAATAATTTTTCTAACAAAACAGGATTTATGTTGAACTGATTAGTAGAAAGGTTATAAAACATGATGAGACATTTTCTTTCAGTTTACCTTGTTTCGGATTAAAGTGATAAAGTTGTTAATACACACGTGCGCACACTTACCTGAGAGTGTTGTCTGCTCCAGCCATCATGTAATAAAAAACATTATAAGTGGACTCAGCCTCCGGTCTCTTAACCACCCTCAGTTTCTCCAGCAGCATCGTCTACACAGCCATGCCAAAACATTTTTAGGCTTTTTTTTTTTTTTTTTTTTTTAACACAAGTACTACTGAAATTCAGAACAGCTGTTTATACATTTTATATTTTATTTATTCAAAGGTAAAAATGGTACCTGGATGGAGGCAGAGGCCACCTGGCCGGCTTGGTCGAAGTCCAGAGAGACAATCTGGGAGAAGCGGCTCGCGTTTGAATTCATGGAGGTAGCACAATTCCCAAAAGCCTCCAGGATGGTGTAGACCGCCTGCCATTTCTCTGCTATAAACGGGAAAACAAGCCGCATTCACTCACACACTAATTAGCTTGATCCTGTGCCCCCGATTGACCCGGAAAAGATGCTATCAGGTGCAGCGACTATAGGTAACAGATAGCATCTTGGCATCTTTAGAGCTACAGCTGAGCAGAGTAATCTTCAGTGGATCATTACGAGAGCTAATACTGCCTTTGACGAGCGAGGCTAATTATCACGAGTTGGTCTGGTGTGCATCATTAGCGAAGAATTCATCCATCACTCTCTTCCTCAATAACACTTCGCCGACCTGTGACTGCCAACCACACTGAGCAACACTATACAGCATGTGTGCTTCTTTTCTGGTTCATAACGAAGCCTTAACCAATGTCTTCCCATTCTATCTGTACATACTGACTAGCTATGTGTGTGAGCTATCATTATTATTATTGTTTTTATCCTCAACACCGTTAACACTTTCAGCATCACTTACCTGAAAAGATCTTGCCGGTGCTGCCAGCGATGGAGAGCAGGTACTGCACCAGGTGCTGGCAGTTGGTGGTCTTGCCGCTGCCGCTTTTGCCGAGCAGGACAATGGACTGGTCCTGCCGCGTGGTCAGAAGGTTCCGGTAGGCCGACTGAGCCACTGCGTAGACATGAGGTGCTGTGTCCTCACGCCTGCAGCCTTTAAACATGTGCATCACCTGCAAAATTAGGGTCGGGATGATGAGAAAAGTACGAATGGAGACAGAATTATATGGATTCACATGATATTCGGTATGATAACTTTAAAATGCTGTATTCAGCATAGCACAAAATCTTAGCCACAAAGAGGAAACAAAAAATATATGTAAAGTACAATTAGGTTAGTTAGTTGGATAGACAGATATACGAGAGATACGATGGTGAGTCAAAAATTATCCACACTCTGGCTGTAGAATTTATTCTAATTAACTTTAACTATTGAGACAAATACATAATTTTCGACATGATCTCCTTGCTTTTTAATACACTTTGTCCATCTGTCAACAAGTTTCAGCAATCCCTCATTAAAAAACAAATGTTTTAAACTGAACTGCAAACCACGGATGAACTGCTGTCTTCACCTTCATTCTTGCACGCAATCACTGCACGCTGAAGTTAAGAAAGAGCGCTACAGGTATGCAATGACAACTATTAATGACATAATAGTATATAATTGGGAGAACTTGCCCAATTTAATGCACACAGGGCCACTTGCCCTACTTTACAACCCCCTTATGTACACTATACTGCACATATTCAGGATCCTCCGACCTTTATTTAATCATATTTAATCACAAGCAAAATGTTGTATCACTACTGTGTAATTACATGTACAGTGGTTTTATGTTTGTCTGTACTCTGAGAACAACAAACAGCCGGAACCAAATTCCTTGTGTGTCTCAACATACTTGGCGAATAAAAAACCTGATTCTGATCCTGAAAATATAAAGCGTTTTATCAGTATTATTGATGTGACATTAAAACACACGAACCTTTATGAGATAGAACGGGTTTTCTACATGCTCTGTGAATTTTAGGCAACTGCAGAAAGTATTACACGTGTAATGAAAGAGACGTGAAGTCTAGATTTGAAAATGTGGAACAAAGGGTTTCAGATAAACTGGCATCATGGATGTAATGGTCCTAAATTAGCTCATTAAAAACTATATAAATAACTCACTTTAATAGTGTATTTTTTACATGAATAATTTGAATATGGATTATGATAAAAAAAAAAACTACAAATTTTTGCTAACCGTGTTTTTTTTTTTTTTGTCTTCCTCTTTTTTCTTTTCTTCTCTCTTTTTCTTTGTAGTATTTTTAGGCCTCTTTGTGCTTTTTTATGCTTAGCATTGAACTTTACTATTTAATTTACAAGTAAAAGTTTTGTTCATACTGTATAAGCAGACATAGACGCATTATATTTTTCAGTGTGGTTCAGTTCATAACAAGTCCATAACACTTGAATGTGTTTGGTAATACAACCTAAAACCTCGCAATGATACTTTACCGTTGTTCGATGAATCAGTAAAAAAAAATAAAAATAAAAACTTACAACACAGAAAGCTTGTGCAGTTTAAAATATCAATTTAATCTATTAACTTTATTATTTTTGTTTACTATTAAACATTATGAAATGTTTCCATCATTTGTAGTTCCCACTGGGCAAAACTATTTAAAAAAAATACAATAAAATTCAAATAAAACCCTGACCACACTGAAGTAACTTTTTATTACTTTTCCGAGGCCTGATGGCTAATAAAATGCCAAGACTGAAAAGTATGCTCATACCTTCCTAATTCTCTATGGGAGCAAAATAAAGTCATCAAAACAGCTATTCATCTGAAAAATATGTACGTTGGCATCAGGTCTGTCTCCAACACGCATAACACCACATTAGTGCATCAGTCTGGTCTATAAGGCAGGGGGTTAAGTTTGCAAGTTATGCATATTATATTGCAGAAAGCTGAAAATCTAGAAAGATCCTGTGTTGAAGACGCCTGTGGATTGCTTTTACCTTTTCAGAGTACATGGATGGAGCACTCATGGGGTTAATGACCACCATGCTGGGCCCGGCATACGTGTGGATGAGGTTTCCTCCATAACGCTGCCGTAGACAGTGCATCACGCTCGACTCGTTCAGGTAGAGCAGAGTCGCCAAGTCCTCCGAGCGGTCGAAGGATGGAGGGTTCGCCTGGGAGAGAAAGGTCAACGTAAAAAAAAACAAAAAAACAAAACAAGAAAGGTAGAGCGGTCTGGAGTGAGACTAGTACGGTATAAAGAGACAGAAAAACATGAATTCACTTTTGAATCAAATGTTGATTAGTAGAATCCTGCCTACATGTATCTTACAGTCATGGCCAAAAATTTAGAGAATGACACAAATATTAGTTTTCACAAAGTTTACTGTTAAACTGCTTTTAGATCTTTGTTTCAGTTGTTTCTGTGATATACTGAAATATAATTACAAGCACTTCATACATTTCAAAGGCTTTTATCGACAATTACATGACATTTATGCAAAGAGTCAGTGAAATGACTCTTAATGAAACGCTTACTCTGCAATTCAACTGGGCTGCTCTCAATCAACTTCTGGGCCAAATCCTGACTGATAGCAACCCATTCTTTCATAATCACTACTTGGAGTTTGTCAGAATTAGTGGGTTTTTGTTTGTCCACCCGCCTCTTGAGGATTGACCACAAGTTCTCAATGGGATTAAGATCTGGGGAGTTTCCAGGCCATGGACCCAAAATTTAAACGTTTTGATCCCCAAGCCGTTTTGTGAGTGAGCCCACTCCCTTGGATGAGAAGCAACCCCACACATGAGTGATCTCAGGATGCTTTATTGTTGACATGACACAGGACTGATGGCAGCGCTCACCTTTTCTTCTCCAGACAAGCCTTTTTCCAGATGTCCCAAACAATCGGAAAGAGGCTTCATTTGAGAATATGACTTTGCCCCAGTCCTCAGAAGTCTGCACCTGTGAGATGCGCTCACACCTGCCTGTTGCCATTCCTGAGCAAGCTCTGCACTAGTGGCACCCGCAGCTGAATCCTCTTTAGGAGAAGATCCTGGCGCTTGCTGGACTTTCTTGGACGCTCTGAAGCCTTCTTAACAAGAATTTAACCTCTTTCCTTGAATTTCTTGATAATCCTATAAATTGATGATTTTTGTGCAATCTTAGTAGCCACAATATCCTTGCCTGTGGAGCCATTTTTATGCAACGCAATGATGTCTGCACGCCTTTCTTTGCAGGTCACCATGGTTAACAATGAAAGAACAATGATTTCAAGCATCACCCTCCTTTTAACATGTCAAGTCTGCCATTCTAACCCAATCAGCCTGACATAATGATCTCCAGCCTTGTGCTCGTCGACATTCTCACCTGAGTTAACAAGACGATTACTGAAATGATCTCAGCAGGTCCTTTAATGACAGCAATGAAATGCAGTGGAAAGTTTTTTTCAGGATTAAGTTACTTTTCATGGCAAAGAAGGATTATGCAATTCATCTGATCACTCTTCATAACATTCTGGAGTATATGCAAATTGCTATTATAAAAACTTAAGCAGCAACGTTTCCAATATTTATGTAATTCTCAAAACTTTTGGCCACGACTGTACACTGTATTACATATCCTATAATCCAGTGCATCAGCAATCCAGTTAAAAAAAAAACAAAAAAATTATATATAAAAAAAAATTTTAATTTAAAAATAAAATAAAAAAACGGGACATTGGCCCCAAGTTAAGTTTTGCGAGATCTTGCTAACGTCCCATATTTTTTCTCTATTTTTTTTTCCTCCTCACCAATGTCCCATGGCTCCGTAGGCCTTCACCTCATGTCCCCAATCCACAACTCTGTCAACTATGTTCTAATGCTAACATTTTATCAGAGTTCAATGAGTGTTTGCGTGCGTCGTAATCATAAACTCTGGAAAAATCCGTCTAAACCTCCTGTGTCCCTTGTAAAAAAGACAAAAACTTCTGGACAGAATCATTCCTCTATTCAAACACACATCTCTGTGATACAGTGACATACTGTACAGCATTAACAGAGTGGAAACCTGCTCATAGCCTGACCTTCTCCACATCGTCCTCATCCACGTCCAGTACTGTTCCGTCATGCTCCAGTTTGATCTTCACCTTCCCCTCTGGCAAACTGCCCGCCTCTGTCTTCAGCAATGTGGCTACAGTAATATGGCGGGAAAGACCGAACATAAACATATTTAGCCCCAACACTAACAACATGCAATTAACACAGTAAAGAAAAGCAAGCAAAGACGCAGGTTAACCTACCTGTTACCTGGAATGTTTGTTAACATTTATACTAAACTGGATGTGCCTGAGACTTCGTTCGCATGGAATTTAATTGGACACTCATAAAGCATGTGTTAAAAAAAATATTTTGGAACGACCTACAATTTTTACATGTTAAAGTGAAATGCGCGGAATGAATCTTACTGTACGCCCCCCCCCCCATTTTTTTTCCGCAAATATCTTCAACATACAGACACGCTAACTTTATTACATGTGCTGTATTGATTATAGTGCTGACCGATATGACCTCAAATCAATATCTCAATTAATTGAAAAATAGTTTTAATTGAACCCGTGAATTAAATCTTTTTTTTATGTTTATTGCCCTAATAATTAATTGACGAGGTTTATTCTGTAAATATGCTCAACTATTAAACCATAGGGTTTTTTTTTTTCTAGGAAAGAGTTCTCCTCCATCTTGCTTCCATATTGCAGGCTAGACGGGACAGTCATGTGACTGTACACATATTTTTAAAAAAATATAAAAAAAACTGAATTAATTTTCAAATAATTGCCCAGCCTAATAAAAATGATCTATTAGTCATGTATACAACAACTACAGTGCCTATATCAAACTAAGAATCTGGCTGTAATGTCAAAAAATAAATAAATTACATGTATTAAAACAAAATCCTATATTGTATGAATGATAGTATTTATGATTAAAAATGAGAAAAATCTGTTATAATAATACACACAGTCAAATTACTCTAGCATTATAGATTGACATAGTCGTAGTGCCACAGTGAAATTAAAGTGGTTTCACGGCTTCAATCTCAAGTTTTTCTATATTTATATACTTTATATTCAATTAAAAACGTACATGTTTATGTGACAAGTAAAATATCATACTGAGTATGTGACAAATAAAAGTTGTCAAATTTAAATCTGAAGCGTAATGAAGGGATTATCAACTGGTGGACTATGCCTTGGATTTGGTCCTGGGAAATTTCAGCAGTTTTTAAACACGAACTCACAGGACTTCCCTAGAGGGTTATTTTATGTTGTAGCACTCAGGATGCCGTTCTGTCCTTAAGGGTCATATGAAACGCTTACAATAGCATTTTGTTGTGCAACTCACCCAAGGAGAAGCCATCCTTGTGGACCAGCCACACTTTCTCGGAGCCGTACCATGCCTGCTCTGCGGCGATCTGCTCCTCTGTCTTCACCTGTACGTGAAAACACACTCGTCAGACTCGATCATCAGACTTTATACGACCTTCGATCAAACACACTCCATGCACAGTGCATGCATCAGAAAATGACTACCACAGGAGGTATGATAGAAGTCGCCTTTTGGGGCTGTTTTCTGAGTTCAGCATGAAAGGCCAGCTTCTACACTGCAAAAGTGCATGACGGGTAAAATCAGAGGTGCTTTCAAATAAAAGGAGTGCAAATAAAACCAGGTGGTCATATCAGTAAAACACAAGAAAGCAGGGGCGGGTTAAGGTGCTGAGAGCTGCAGATTCACATCAGAACATCAGATCACCAAAAAAAAACAAAAAAAAAAACACACACACAATAAAGCATGGTATAAAAGATGACTCATATTCACAATTCATTTAAATATTTATGGAGAGTAAATTTCAAATGGTGACTGAAATCCTGCATTTCTCACTCGGTGTAAAAGCAAAACATGAACACCACCACCACACCCAGACGGAGAGCGTCTCAGAAGACCCAAATCAGCCAAAGATTTTTGAAATTTATTTTTTTTATTGCTATACGTTTATAGCTTATTATTATTTTTAATGAGTCACTGACGCTGCTGGGGTAAGTGCTGTTGTTTAGGGTAAGTGAGAAAATATCACTGCACACTGCAAACAAAGGGCACACGTGGCACTCTTGACATAGAGGATCAAGTGGCAAGAGCACCTGTGTCACTGAAACACACACACACACACACACACACACACACACACTCCGAGCAGACTGCAGACCTTAGGCTGGGCGGCAGCAGCATGTGCCGCCTGTAGGATAGCCACAGGATCCTCTTCCACCTGTCCCTGTGACACGGCAGCCAACCAGAAGGAGGCAAATACACGGTTACACACCATCACACTCCTTACATTTACTTATGTAGTGTATGTGCTACTCTGTCGGAGAAAAATAAAAACTTATGCATTGTATATTTTTTTTTATACTGATGTAACTGTATTGAGTGCTGGGAGGAAGAGACAACTAGAGAAATTAACATCAGAGCACACAAAATAATGAGAAAGCTGGAACGAGGAAAAAAGTTCAATCTTCTAGTTGAAAAACTAGTTCAGTGTTTAAAGTAAAAAAAAAAAAAAAAACTTTTGATTTTAAACAGCATGGTCATAAATAACATTTAGGAGGTAAACACCATTTGTCGTCTACAGCTTACCTAATTGAATAACATGAGTTTTACAAGGTAATAAACATTACAACCATACAGTAACAGTGCAAAGTGACGACAGCAGAAATGGCATTTCCGACCAAACGCAAATCAGCTAATACTTTTCACCCCTAAATCATAAATCGCTAAACGCTGAGGCCTTCATGCTGAAGAAGCCTCATCATGCAACGGCTAGGCTTACCGACACACAGATAGGTACAACAGGCATTAAAAGGGTGTAGCTAAGATCACATAGGGGACTGTATCACAAGGACAGAGTTAATAGCCAGTACAAACAAACATTAATTGAAAAACTGAATGAAGAGGGGAAAAAAGCAGCAAGTATTTGCACAGAGAAAATGGAGAGGGCATGGAACAGAGGCTTACGCTGAAGCAGACCGCACGAGAACACACTGCTGCCAGGCTGAGAGATGAGGACGATTTCTCAGGCTGGCCCTGGACCTGAGTGGATACGGACACGGATGCGGTTTGCTCGGGCTCCGGCTAAAAGCAGGCGACATCGAGCACCAGCGGTGGACGGGAAACAGAAAGGCAGATGAGAAAACAGGAACAGGTAACAGAAGAGAGTACAGTACAACGGACAGATGAATGGAGACGGACATGAAAAAAATCTCCAGAGGAAATGAAATCCTGAGATGCTGAAGTTATTGTCAGAAAGGCAATGGAGTGAGACAGAGAAGCATGCACGTACACAGTAAGGCGGACACAAAACAATGATGCATGAGTGAGTAGAGCAAAGTGAAGAAAGGGAATCGAGAGGCATTTGTGCAATTTCACAATTAGGGTAAAAATCTGACATCTACTGTAGAATAAAAAGGAAGAATTCATTTGAACGGGGAAGTTCGACACATACAGTACTAGCTTTAGAGCTACCGAGACAATAGGTTAACTACAGACAGGGCTGGGCAATATAATATCCATATCGTGGTAAATTATGTGACAATATCCCAAGCATCACTTAAAAACATAAATAAATAAATAAATAAAATTATTAAAAATAGGGTTTAAAAAATCTAATTATGTTAAAAATATAATACTAAATGTTTTTTAAAAAATCATTAAAAGTTATTATATTACATATTTATTATAAATGTTTTATTTATTATAGTAAATTTCTTTTTATTAAATGAAGTTGCTAATCATTTCAGTTTGACATATTATTTTATTTATTTAAGGTTTTTTTTTTTTTTGGTAACAAAATAACACTAATATGGTGAAAATATCATGATAAATTATGTGACAATAGGCATCCATGTGTTTTTTTTTATTACCACATATAGTGCAGAAAATAACATTTAATTATGTTAAAAATATCATAAAAAATATTTTAAATTGTAAAAAAAAAAAAAATTATGTAATTATTTTTTATAAAAAAAAATTTATATGATAAATCAAATTACAATATAAAAAAGAACAAAAAAATATATAAGTATGTAGTATATAGAGAGCTAAATATTGTGTGTTTAATATAAAATATACAATGAATAATAATAACAATGAATATATAAAATTACTTTTAATTAAGATTTTAAGGGAATTTTTGTTGTTGTTGTTGTTGTTGTTTGTATTCATTTGTAAATATTGTAAAACCTCTCGCGCATCATAGACTTGCCAGGTATTATCATGATACAATGTTTTTGATGCATCACCCAACCCTTGTGTAGGAGTGAAAAACTAAGGATAACTCAATTAAGTTAAGTTTTAGGAGAACAAACACCAGAAACTCATTATTGGGAGAAGAACCGGATCAGAATTAGCCTGAACATGGAGGGAAATGAGAAAAAACATTGAAGGACAAAAAAATAGAAGACAACATTATTTACAGATGCAAAGAAGATCTGCTCCAGTCGTCTTTGAGCTGCACTGGTAGGACTCGGTGGAGGGCTCTCCTACAAGTTAACCACCGAAAGGAAGAATAGCTGTGAAAGATGCATGGCTAAAGTGTGTGACCACATGATTCGTTAGACCTCTCAGTGTAGGATTAGTGCAAGAGAGTCGACCGCAGGGGTGCCGGACACGTGTTAGATGCGTTGCAATGATGCATCTGCAATGATCGTCAAGCGAACATTGAACTGTTGAGGTTGAGCTTGCATGCACACACACACCTTTGGGGTCATAGGTTGATGAGAGTCTTTAGATACGTTCCCACGACAAGAGTTCCCAGTTTGAATTGAGGACAGACGAGATACTGTCTTCACCTTTAAGCATTGTGCAAATATAACACACAATAAAACAAACACTCACATACACAGTACGTGTACATGGTCAGTGTTTGTTTGTTTTGTATTCAACCGCATTCATGTTACAGGAAATGAGTCCGCCATAAAACAAGCATGTAACACTCCACGCAAAATAATTCAGTATAAATCCCAGAAAAAAAAGAGTTTCATACAGACCACACTCACATCAACTCTGTAAACTGGGAAGATTTCTCTCTCCATTTCCTTCTTCATGTACAAAGTGTGTAAGCGCCATTAACTGTCCTAACATTCATTCTGTCTTTTCCCACACAGATTCAGAGAAAAACACTTCATAATCGATTTCAATTTTGCCCATTGTAACTTTTGATTTAATTCAAAAGCACGAGTATTAACAGATTTTGAAGTATAAAAACTACAAAACATTGCCTAATAAACCTTAAAATTGCTGTGTAACTTGTGTTTTGAATTGTCAAATTGTTAAATGTCGACGTGAGGTTACTACTCCACAGTGAAGTTTTCTACTCCAGGGTTATGCATCAAAAGCCCATACGTTCAAAATAATAACAACAGTTAAAAAAACAGAAGGAATAATCTTACAAAACTAGGGTATTTTGCTTTTGTGGAAATATTAAATGCTGTGGTATATTTCCAAGATATTTATCAAAATTTTAAACACTTTCACATTTATCAGTTTGCCTACATAATTTAACTGTGAATCGATTCTGAATCAAAAGCTGACCCATCAATTCAATTCAACGAAAGCACAATTAAACTGTATAAATCAACTTAACTGCGTAGTGTAGCTCTAATAATACGGCAGCTCTTTTCACCAACTTAACAGGCCTAAGTCCCGCCTTCTAGTTTTCAATTTGACTGCATGACCGCGGTTAGCAAATCTACAGTCAAAAGTGGTTTTGGACACACCTTCTAATGCCATGTTGTTTTCTTTAGCAAATTATTTCTTACATTCTAGAAAAATACTGGAGATTTCAAAAATATGAAATAATAATAATCAGGTAATTAAATAACAACAACAACAGTCAGTTGTTATTTTAAGACATATGTTCAGCTGTTCTGGAATAGTTCTTGCAAGAACATTATTGTCAAGAGCATTTGTAAAAGCCATCAAGCACCATGATGAAACTTACTCTAATGAAGACCATCCCAGGAAAAGACAGATCACAGATCTTAGTCATATCCCAAGCCTTGAGGTTCTTTATATAACAAACTGAAAAACTACTGTATTATTTCAATCACTTGAGCTTGATTCAATTGTATAAACCAGACTAATTTACTTCATCTACTCATACTCTACTCCTTCTGCAGGTTACCACAAGAAATCCTACAAACATTCATCTTGATATGACGAGATTTTTAGAAGCCACACGGACACCCTGAAATCATGCGATGTCCATGACAAATGTCCTCTGGCAAACAACCATTCTCCCATCTTGTGCCCAACAAAAAATTTGACAGCAAGTCATGTTAGAGAACCACTCAAACAACATGCCATGTGTTAATGCCAAAAGTTATATCTTTAAAACTTTGTAAAAGCATGTTAGTTTGGTTGCCTGAATTCTCACACACAGTCCAATGATAATAAAGTATGTCATGCAGCAGAAATGCAAGTGGTACCTTTAGGCTCTTTGTAATCACTTGATTGGAGGCTGGGGTGAAACCAGGTGAAGTGCATAAAGGTTCGGGACATGAGTTAATGGGGGATTTGATGGAAGAAACACCTGGAGGTACTTTGGGAGTTACAGGCACTGGCTTGGCTACAATGGATGCAGGTTTAGGATCTGGAATGGATGCTGGTGATGCAGAAACTGTTGGGGTTTTAAGGACTTCAGTAGCTTTGGGAATAAAACCAACAAAAGGAACCATGGGGGAAGTCTTTGGCACAGGTACCCTCTTGGAAGCAGGGATAAAACCAGTTGGTGGGGAGACAGGGGACTTAACTGGAGAAGTAGCAATAGGGGAGGTAGGGGGAGAAAATGCCAAGGGAGAAAATGCTAAGGTCTTTTCCTCTGGCTTTGAATGCGTACTCTGACTGACATCTGGTGTCTCTGCACACTTCCCTGTTACTAGAGAGACATCGTTGTCCTCAGTTTTCTCCTCCTTCTTTTGCTCTTGTTTTTCTGCAGACACCTCTTTACAAGGACGAGGTCGTGGATCCCTGGTCCTGCCTCGGCTCATCAGACTGGCTAGTCCTGTGGAGATGTCATCTTTTTCCTCCTTCTTTACCGAGTCATGTTTAAAAGAGAACATGGGCCTCTTTGTGACCTTGGGCACAGATGCTGGCATAGGCTTGGGTGTCTCTGCAGCAGGTTGGGATATTGTAGCAATTGTTGAGGTTTTGGACGGCTCAGAAGTCGATTTTGGAGGCTCAGCAGGAGGAGGTTCTACACTCCTTACCACTCTCTTTATCACCTTCACAACTTTCCTAGGAGTTGCACCATCTGTTGTCTCTGGCTGATGGGCACTGCCTGTGGTGTTGTCACCTAAAGAACCATTGGTCTTGCTATCTCCATTCGTAACCGGCTCTAGACAGGGTTCAGGGCTTTTGAAGCGCTCCTGGATCTTGAACTGTTCTGGACTCTTGATGAAGGAAAACCTGTTCCTTGTGGGTGAAGGGCTTTTGAATCGTTCCCGGAGCTGTGGCTGGGACTGGGGACATCCAGGGGGTGTCCGAGCAGGCTGGGGACTCTTGGTACGCAGCAGGACTTTAGCAGGCTCCAGACTTGGTACTGACTGGGATCGACCACTGAAACTGCCATTGCTATCTGACTACTCGGCCAGATGGCAGCGGGTGGGGAGTGGAGGTGATAAAGGACAGGTGTTAATGAGGAGTCCAGGAAAAGTAATACACAATTCATAATGCTGATAAAAATGGCTCAAAATAATTCTGAAAATGAACAATTTTGTACTCTTACATCTTGATACAGACTCATCAAGCTAAAGTACCAGGATTGTGCTCAAGTTCTTGTTCAAGTATTACTGAAATGCCTTAACGCTGAGGTCAACAACACAATCAACAAACGACACAGTAGATCAAATGGAAGCAGATCACTGACTGGAAGTAACACGCTGTCTGGTAAACCTCATTCGCTGCCAAAGGCTACATTGATGTCAGTTGAATAAATCATGAATGAGATGACCTATCTGTGGAATAACACTTACTAATTAACCGGTGCAACTACGTGCACTATTTAATATGGTTTACATGACAGTCTCCCTGAGGTCTTTGAGGAATCTGTAATGAACAGATCTAATCCTTGTGCAGCTCATTCATGCACTTCATGGCTCTGCTATGTAGCTGAATATGTGTAAGAGCCTGCAGGCCTATGAAAGGCTTGTCTCTTTGTTGAACTGTCTGTGGTACAGTAAGGCAGGATTCCTGGATCTCAAAAGCAGGTCATTTCAGTTATTCAACTTGGTGAACACACAGTATATTGCCAAAAGTATTTGCCCGCCTGCCTTGACATGCATATGAACTTGAGTAACATCCGATTCTTAACCCATAGGGTTTAATATGATGTTGGCCCTGCCCCCTTTGCAGCTATAAAAGCTTAATCTCTTCTGGGAAGGCTTTCCACAAGATTTAGGAGTGTGTTTAGGGGGATTTTTAGCCATTCTTCCAAAAGCGCATTTGTGAGGACAGACACTGATGTTGAGTAGGTCTGGCTCGCCATCTCAGCTCTAATTCTTCCCAAAGGTGTTGTATCCGGTTGAGGTCAGGACTCTGTGCAGGCCAGTCCAGTTCTTCCACACCAAACTCGCTCATCTATGTCTTTTGGACTTTGCTTTGGTGCGCAGTCATATTGGAACAGGAAAGTTGGGAGCATGAAATTGTCCAAAATGTCTTGGTCTACTGAAGCATTTAGAGTTCCTTTCACTGGAAGTCAGGGACCGAGGCCAAGGACTAAAGAAACAACCCCACACCAGTTCCAACATGACAGCGCACCAGTGCATAAAGCAAGGTCATGGATGAGCAAGTTTGGTGTGAAAGAACATGACTCGTCTGCGAGTCCTGACCTCAAACCTCTGGCATGAATTAGAGCAGAGACTATGAGCCATTCCTGCTCGTCTTACATCAGCATCTGACCTCACAAATGCGCTTCTGAAAGAATGGTCAAAAATGCAAATAAAAATTTCTA
Source organism: Clarias macrocephalus (assembly GCA_011419295.1). Taxonomy (NCBI): domain Eukaryota; kingdom Metazoa; phylum Chordata; class Actinopteri; order Siluriformes; family Clariidae; genus Clarias; species Clarias macrocephalus. Next base: position 57,120 of record JAAGKR010000819.1, read on the forward strand.
AACCTTGTGAAAAGCCTTCCCAGAAGAGTTGGTTATACTGTAGCTGCAAAGGGTGACGTAGCAGCCAACATCATATTAAACCCCATGGAATAAGAATTGGATGTCACTCAAGTTCATATACTCTACATGTGAAGGCAGGCGAGCAAATACTTTTTTGGAAATATCCTGAAATATCCAGTCCTTTGTCTGATAAAGTAAAATGTATTTATGCAGTGAGGAGTAATATAAAGCATTATGTGCAGTGTTTCCAACAGATTCCGCCAACCAGTAAAACCTGCTTCCTGTCAGTAAGTAGTGATGTGTGGGTTTTTTTTTTTTTTTTTTTTTTTTTTTTTACAGCACTTACACTCTCTTTCAAACTCTTGGGGGCTGTCTTGTTCTCTTCTTTAACCTGAAGAGGTTCATGGGAGAAAATAATTATGATGAGCACTTTAAACCAAGTTAAAACGTGGCCGAGCCAGGTCGTGCTGCAGGTTAACATACTGTACAAACACACACACACCACACACTCATGCATGACTTACCGAAATAATCATTGTACAGCAAATTGAAGTGTAACAATACGAACTGAAGCGGAAGCATTTCACTGAAGCTGGTTAAGTAAGCGGCAGTGTTTCTGACTGAATTACTTTGACAAAGCAGTAGACTTGAGGTATAAACAAGATGATCTGTGTTACATTGCAGTTGTGCAGTCATTTCAACACAGTATGTTCTCCAAAATCCACACATCACACTCCTGCTAATCCATGCATTTGAACACGCACACGCACACTGATATCTACTGATGACAGCTACTCTCAAAGGTATCACCCTTCGTGTTTTATTGTAGCCATGACTCATGCAGAAAAACCACAACTTTTGCAGTGTAGTGGACCACACAGTGCAGTGTATTGAGATTTGAGAACGAAACGCCACTTTCCTTTTGCTCCCAGAAGGAAAAGCGTGATGAGAAAGCCATGATGTTGACGTTGCGCTCATGGGCTGGGCCGGCTAATGAGGAGCGCGGGATAAACGGCAATCAGGGAGGGAGCTGATTATGTGACGGCCAAGAGATATGATTCTGAGCACGATAGATTCTGGAGACCTTGGACCGAGCTTCAAGCAAGAATGTCTTGCCACAGCACTGGAGGAAAGAAGAGATACTCAATCATGCAAGATATAGTGAGATTCAGAAAGCAAACATAGTGGAGACAAAACATTAGGTAAGGGAATAACACATTAAAGACTATGAAGAAAACTGATCAACAAAATGCTGATGTAATACTGTTACTTAAAATTAAAAATTTATTATTTTGCTTAAATCTGAAGTGTTTTATCTTGTTTTATCTAAGTGTTTACGCCTTTACACGTCTTTGACACAAATGTACAATGTAAAGCACACTAACCCATTTGACTATATCTCTGTACCCTTTCCCCACGCTATGATATAATAACTGCATAATCGCATCTAAGGAAATTAATCTGACACATGTCTCACACTTCTCACAGTGTTCTCTCTGCATCTATATACCATAAGGGGGTGTCTCAGAGCTGTTTTCCACTGTATTGGAACCCTTTTTTTTTTTTGAAGAATTTCCTTAATTAGGATTATTCACCAACGGGACAACTGTACAAGACAGTAATTTTCTATCATTGTGCTCCTGGACTGATTTATTCAACATTAGGCTAAAACAAATCACCAGAGATATGGAAAAAAAAATCTTATTAGGTGAGGCTGAATAAACTATTTGGTACAGAATAAAGTCTGAGGATAACACCAAAAGGCCCAGAAAGACTCAAGAAAATACAAGCGGGAAATGACAGGATCTAGTGTGAAATATAACAGTATGCACCTGAAACACCCTGACTAATATTGCTTTTAAAACAAAAACAATCGTTTACAGTCTCCAGTTAATTTCACCCTCTGCTTAGAGAGTTAGCAAGCTCCCGGACTTCACTGTCTCTTCAGTTCGCTGCCATTTCCTGACTGGTACAATTTTGTGTTTTTCCTGTATGGGTTAGCTGCTTACTGTTACTTTACTACACGTACATGTATAGATCTTCGGGGAGCGGATCGCACACTTCACACTTCTCAAAATATCCTTCTCCCTGTTCCACGATGTCAGCTCTCTCTTTTGACACAGATCTCATTTGGCCTCTGTGACCAACTACCTTTGGTCCTGGCTTAACTTCTTAATTTGGCCAAATTTCTAATATTTATGATCCTCATTAAAAGTGTTCTGTCAGGAGCAGGAACTTGTCCATGATTAATAAATTTAATAAACAGTAGTTAACCAATTATTGTGGTACAAATTAATGAAGTAATCGTTATCAAATTACTGTGGTACAAGCCTAAAATCATCCTAGAGTGCTGTTACTTGAAAGTACTACTACTACTACTACTACTACTACTACTACTTAATAGCATCAACCACTATTACAGAAGCATTATTAAAAAGCAGATGCATTCTTTGAACACACTGTAACATCTGTAACACTTAAAAAATAATGTAAGATTTAAAACTTTGGGCAAAATGTGAGGCTGATGCTGTAGCCCTGTTTGCAGGAAGAAACAAATCACCTTTTATCTTCCAACATAAACATCTCGACGACAAACCAGCATCCAGACGTACGTGATACAGCAGCGAGACAACCTTCAATGAATTCCACACAAACTGGATTACAGACATTTCCGTCTATTGCATTATGTGAATTCCTCGAAAAACTAAAACCACACACATCTGGAACATCTGCTATAATGCCCAAAGCAAAACTATAGTTAATTATGGGTTTCAAGCCTCACGGGCTTCTACCACACACACAGCTAAATAAAGAGTCCTTACTGTGCTTATCTATGTAAAGTGAAGTGAGAGCACAATCTTTTTTTGGGAGCGACGTCTCCGGCGCTGCAATTCATTACGCTAGTGTAACACCTCAACAAGGAAACTGCGCTTACACTCATAGATAAACATTACCAAATGATCAAATCCAGAACATTTCTACAAAAAAAAAAAAACATCTATAATCTAACAGCTCTCACTAGAACCAGGTACGTGTGACGATCTGGGAAAACCTTTCACATGATTTACTCAATCATAAGTAAAGCTAATCATTTTTGCATTTGTGTATTTTGTACATTTGTACTAAAAAAGCATTTTTTTTTATTCTGAATGAGGCAGACGGTGCGCGACATGCAGCTAATCCACAAGTTGAACAAAGTCACATGCCGTTCACTGTGTGAAGAAATCATAGTGTTTAAAGGATTTAACCATTTTTTCCAGTGTGTTTTAATAAACGCAAAAGTCAAAAACGGTTTATTAAAACACACTGGCAAAAACGCTCCTCATGCAATGTGACATTTACAAGAAAATGGTGTAATCAAGATTTTAAAAAATCTTTTTTCATTTGGTTTATGCTTGAGCTCTTGAATCACATGATCGGAATAAATTTTTTATTAATCAGATGCCATGTGTTCTGTAGAACTGCACGCTCCTAAAGCACAGCGCTTTGACATGATGATATTTATGGCTATGTCTTCAGATAAAATTTTATGTTAAACTATCATTTAGTAGACCTGAAATATAAGCGTATTTTATATTCTGTTATTAAACAGGTCAGTTTCTGACCTGTTTGTCTTCCTACATTGCTGTTCACCTGTCACTCTGCTATCTGCGCTTTCTGACAGCTGAAAGGTCTCTGGTGTATTTGACCATTTAGCCTAAATGATAACACTGGGCCTGTTATAAAACTGGACTGGAAAAAAAGAAATCTACCAAATTTAAATTTGGTTAAAACTGTTATTTAACATTAAAAATATAGCGAATGCTAACTGAATAGTGTGAGTAGCCCTGGCCCAACTACACTAAAATAGAAAACGTAACAAAAGTACATAATATAACCATGCAAAAGTATTGAGCCACCTTTTCCCTTCCCTCTATAATATCAAATAAAATTAAAAGTTGTAGATTAAATTAAAGAAACTGTTTTTTTTTTTTTGTGCAACAGACTACAAAATGCCTAAAGATTCTATAAAAAAATTTCCCCCTCATCTCATCTGTTCCAACCACTCCACGTTTACCATCATCAGCTAATGCTAATGCTAATACTAATCCCTGGCCTGATCATTTGTCATGTCTGGTTTCATGCCTCAAGTTAGATGCTTTTTATGCCTGTGGCTTAACAAAAAACAAGCATTCCTCTGAATCGGCACAGGTACAGGGACTGGACTGAAAAAATTAAAGACAAAAAGTCTTTCAGGAGGCCAGGAGAAGTATTCCTCAAGATTACATAAAAATAAATAAATAAATAAATAAATAAATAAATAAATAAAACGAGATGTCTGGCTCTTTGGAAGCAAAATATGAGGGAATCAGGGGGCTCAGGACTTTTGCACAGTACTTTCTATATGATGATGCGTCTAGAGATAAAAAGGTCACTAAACGAACGCCAGTGATCACCAACAGGGAGAACCTTCCCAAAGTATGTACAGTTTGATACCCACAAATCTTTTTCTTTTAGTGGAAAACTGATAAAACTGTCTCCCAAGCTTTTGCCCTCATCTGTTATTTTATCCCCCCGTGCACAACCACTGTCCATCACTGTAAACTCGCTTTATTTTTTTTATCGGGTCCGATGTCATATTTTTAGCTGATTGCCAGAATTTAGCTCAGCAACATCCAACAGGTTTTCCCAGACTTCGCCACCTAACTTTTGTAAACTTATACCTTCTTCAGAAATAATCAATATCAATTATAATAATAATAACAACAACAGCAACAACAATACTTTGCTGATCCAAAATGCATCATCAATGCATGACATCTACCTATCAGCAAAAACTCAAAATGAGGTGATAAAAGAATTACTCCTAAATGAAAATTTAAATTAAATAAAGCTAAGACTCAAACTAGACAGCTACCGCAATATCAAAACCCTTTCCATTAACAGATTTGCTCTCAATCCTGGAACGTCTTATATCTTCTGTACATTCAAACTCAATATGAATCTCCCACACCGCACCAGTCGCCAGAAACCTCGTTTCGTAACACAGCAAAGAACACGATTATAAAGCTCACTAATAGACAGATCACTCTTTCCACCACAGGAAACAGGAAAGCTTTGCAAGATTTTTTTTTTCTGCACTTAAAGTAGCACTTCAATGAAAAGAACAGAAGATAGACTAATCGCTCTATGTTTTTCACTTTAAAAGCCTAATGTGTGTGTTCAACAAAACAGCACAGGCGCTATTTACAATCTACTAGAACGCTGTAAAAAATCGCAACATTAATAAATAGTTAAAACCCAGTGAGAGTAGACAATCAGAAACACTCACCTAGAGACAGAGAGCTTTATTACAGTCTGACTTTTACTGACTGAGCAGCCAGAAGCGATCGAGACAGAACCTTGGCACACCTAAACATACCAAACTAAAGTGACCGCACTGACACTTCATGGCTTGATTAAATTGCTACAGTAGCCTAAGATAGATACTCCGATGACCTGCCGCTCTTGAGCCTAAAAATAGTGCAGCAGAGTTCAACAGGCCTGAGTCTGAGTATTCACACTGAGCCCGCAGTCAATTTCAAATAGCTCTGCTTGTGTCTCGATCTTTAAGAAAAGTTTGGTGTCTACTTGCTACCTTACCTCGTCTCCTGTGTGCTGGTTCCTAGGTGCCGGAGTGGCTTCCCTACCTTCTGTCTTTCAATACGGTCCAGAGTACAAGTTCAAAGAAACCGGCACAGAGAACAAGAGAGAGCGAGAAGAGAGAGATCCAGCGAGATCACGTCGCTCACAACACGTTGACTGGACTCCTCTATTCCTGACACCGCACGGTGAGACGAGGAGGAGGAGGAGGAGGAGGAGGGACAGCTGTCGGTGTATACGATTGGGGTCTCACCAGGCTAAATATAGATCTCAACCACCATCACTGCTCTAACTGTCCTCGCTTACTCCCCACCCCCAAGAATGCAAAATGCAGAATGATGACGCTCTGCACTGCCTCACTGTCTCAACAACAGCTGCCTCTTTATTCTCAGCTGCTCATCGATACAACAGATTTGCGTGCAAATCCGCCGTCACTCCAAGCGGTGTTGCTGAGCGGATGTGTTTTTTCTCTGACGGGGTCGGAGTGCAGCGAACCCGAAGACGGAGGAGAAACAGAAATGCGAAAATGTGTTGTAGGACAGAGGTAGAGAGGAAGTGATGCAAGGGCCTGGCACTTCCTATGAGAGGTTTCAAAACTGCAGAGCACGCTGGGAGGAAAACATCACATCACACTTCACCTACAATTCATCTCTCTCACTAGCACCTAAATGAACTTTTGATACCGACAGCATGTATAATCTTGCAATGTTCAAAATAAGTTTTTTTTTTTTTTTTAAACGTCTGATTGAAAGTCATCACACACCCAGACTGTCGCCACTAAATTATAACCTAATTATTTACTAGCCATGTCAGTGACTTTGTTCATGTGGAATTTAATATTTAATTGCACACTTATAAATGCGTATTAAAAAAAATAATAATAATAAAATAAAATAAAAAGTACAGCGCCATCTGTTGAATTTTGGAATGAACTAAAAGTTTTGCGTATTATTGTGAAGTGCGCGGAATGAAGGCATGATATCGCATTTATTAAGCAGATTACAATTGCACACTCATAAGTGCGTATTATAAAATGTACCGCGTCATCTGTTGAATTTTGAGATGAACTAATGATTTTTTTTTACGATATAAAGCATTTTCCATTTAAATTTTAAAGTAGATATGCTCTTTCCGTGGGCTGATTGAGATGAAACAAAGCCTATATATTACCTCAAGCTCGACCAAATACACCTGTGAAAACATCATTAAAATTCATTAGTAGCTTTTATGTGATCTACCTTGATGTGTTCATCTTACTGTAATGTACATACAATGATACAAAAATTTACAGTTTGACAAAGAGAGAGAGAGAGAGCGAGAGATAAAGCTCCCCATAAATTATCAATTATTTAAACGCACTTTCATATTTAATTTACTGAAATCAAGCGTTAGAACTAAGTTGATGTTATAGTTGAGTGCTATTTTATGTTGTCTGATCATAAACCTCTAAATAAAAATAAATAAATAAATAAATAAATAAGCCACTCTTTAAATGTCATGGAAAGGTGACGAGAGCAAGCGAAGATATTTGCAGTAAAACAGCATTGATTTAACTTTAAGTTTACAATGTTTTACATATTTCCATTAAAAAATAAAAAACGCTCCAGTCGCGCCTTCAGGTCTGCGTGTGAAGTTCTGTGTGTGCATCTCCTCCCTTGGCTTTCCTCACGCAGTCCAAAGACGTGCAGATTGGGGTAAGAGGCATCTCCAAACTGCCTGTAGCCTGAGAGTATAAGCGTCTGTTAGTACCCTGTGATGGACCGAGTCCCCTGGGAAAGTCTCCAGGTCCCCTGCGACCCTGTACAGCAGTGGTCTCCAACCTTTTTTGCACCACGGAATATTTTTATGCAACATAGTTTTCCACGGACCGGCCATCATGCGCTCATGACAAAGCATGATAAAGTGCATAGTATATATAAAATACCATAACACAGAATCCATGTGAGCTCGGAGCTTGTTTCCCCTATGATGAGATGTTCCCATCTAGAAGTGATGGGGGGACAGTGACATTCCTCCATGAAGGACTGCGGACAACCCTGTCTCACAGAGGTAGGTTACTGAAAACGGAAGCAGCATTTTTAATGCTTTTGTGGAGATTTGAGGATTTTTTAAATGTTCCATTGTACAGAATGACACGACTAACTTGTTCTGCTATTACTACAAAAACAAAACAGTTGGCATTTATTTTTAACTTCACTGATTTTAATTACACAACCTCACTAAAATCTCTCCTATTCTTAAGTTTTGTCTTGTAACTGCGATTCACCCTCTTGCCATGAGGTGGCACAACTGTGCAAAACACTCAATAGGTTCCGTGTTCTGGTCACACGAGGGCGCTGTAAGCCTTATTACATCAGTGACCTAGACAACTCTAAACCCAGGATAAATTTCTCAAAGAGCTGTTTGTTTGCCTTCAGGTCCTGCAGAGTCAAACAGAGTTAATTAGCATGACTCATCACCATGTGGGCGTGAGTGTGAGAAGCTGCAGGTCTACACTGAGAAACCCAGAGGTGTGTATTATCAGTTAAGCGCCGATCTGCTCGTCCCGATGGCTAGCCGAGATAAGGAGGAACTTTAGTTTTGGTTGAGGAATGTGAGCTATGAACCCATCGGCCAGGGATAATGAGAAGCCCTTTGCATCCTGGAACAGCTGGGAGCAACCGACGAGCCTCCTCTGAGCTACCCCTCATGCCTCACCATCTCAACAACCTCAAAATCACATCGTAAACCCTCCTCCTCCCTTCCTCCGCCTGGGCCTCGGATACGCCTCTTGCTGCAGACTGAGCATATCTGCAGATCTCTAGGAGCTGGATTAGCATCACGGACCTGTTGCTTGGAGAAAATAAAACAAAAGGCTCGCGCTATAAATCGAGGCATGTTTTTTGTGGTGGTAACTGGAACACGAGGTGGCTACTTGCGCTAACCGCATATTAACACGAGACTAAGTTGGTCACGCCCGGATGTACCTGAGCCTTGGACTTGCTCACTCATCATTTTGTTATGTAAGAAAGTAAGAACAGCCAAAACCACATTGTGCAAACATCAGGCTGCTTTTCCAAGTAGAAAGGCATAACACACACATTCTTTAAAAGCCAACTACACACACAAAAAGGGTAGACAGATCATTAGCTCAGTCTGGGACGAGTGGATTTCATGATCAGGAGGGGAAAAAAAACACTTAATGTAACGACTTCCATAAAAACAAACATTTTCATTTGGTATGTTTATTAAATGCTTCACGGTGGTGTAAGGGGAAAAAATAAACAAGCTTGTAGAATCAGGAACACACAGGTACACGAAAAAGCTCCACTTTCCTGAAGGGCTAGCTCATAAATGTATAATTAGTCCACCCATGTAGACCGTCATGCGATGCTGTGTTCATCAAACCTACGTTGATAAAACGCTGATAAGCATTGAAATGTTCACCTCAAACCTTCTGCCCTTCTGTGGCGTTTTCTCAGATCTCTTGAGCTTCAGTTGTACTCGAGACACAATTACACGGAGCGAGACGGGTTTTCCCGGAGTGATGGGAATTAAACCTGCTGTGGCCTGGTTAAGCCCACTATTACCGCAGTGCTACAGTTCAGCTCGTCCACCACGCCCCAGACCAAACTGCAGCCCAGTCCCCTAAAATAGAGATAAAGGCTCCAGATAAACAGCACCACTTCCAGACACAATCCCTACAGGGGACTCCAGACATCCACACAACTCCTTCCACGAGACAAAAATCACAAAGAGTGGTGGAAGTGAGGCTGGTAGGGACTATGCAGAGTTTAGCGGCTGTGACACCCACTTATAACTGCACACTCGCTCCAGGATTATTATTTACTACTACAACAAGCATGAAATATGATCACAATCATAGCCTTATAAGTGACTCAGATTATATTTTCACACCTGCCAACATCTAGAGTACGTTAGTAAGTGAGCGGTGTGTTCGTCCCCACTGATAAAACAGATAGTGACCGGCCAAACTAGAGTGTGACTCGGAATCTATTTGTATGGAGGCCCTGCCCACTTCTCCTCATCTCTCATGCGTTAGGCTGGATTAATGTGGAATCTTTCATGCTTTGGCGCAGCGAGTGACACCAACAAGTTTTGAAGTCCACACACTTCTGCCCACACTGCTGACACTTAAAAGTTAAAGTATCCTCCCTATAGTCCTGATCTCACTCCATTAGACATCAGAGTACAAACGTACAAACCGGACTTTCGTATGCCAAAAATGCTATGTATGCCGATATGAAATTTTGATTAAGGAGAATAATTTGTACATGAGGGCATTCCGAGCTTCCACTGTATGTTGCTTTTTGCCTGAGGTTGTATTTGACAAATGCTAAGACCCACTATGATGACAAAAAAAAAAAAAAATTTAATGTAAAGAGAGGGCACTAACTTTCTCACATGACTATAATTATTATTATTATTATTTATTACCCTCTCAGCTCCAGGTGATCATAAGCTCAGATTACTACAAGCTTTCAAACAAAAGCTTCACATGCCCGCTTGGGTTCCTCCAGGTTCACATCTCCTGAAACCGTGGCAGTAGACAGACTCGCTATACTAAACGTAGGAGTGAAGACTTCAGATCCATCGCGATCCTAACTAGGATACAGTGGTGGTTACTACAAGTGAATGAATGAATGATTTTATTCATGGACTCTACAGAGTCATGGAGAAGGAATGGAGACAAGTCGAGGCGACGTACGTATGCAGCAGCTGATGCGCTCTGAGTCATTGTTAATGTGTTAAATGCTCAAGTGAGCAGAGCATGCACACACGCGCGCACACACACGCGCGCGCACGCGCACGCACACGCGCGCGCACACACGCGCGCGCACACGCGCGCGCACACACGCGCGCACACACGCGCACACACGCGCGCACACACGCGCACACACACGCACACACACACACACACACACACACACACACACACACACACACACACACTTCATCAGCTGTGAAAAATTTGCCCGCGAACTCAGGTACACATACACACCTGGAGCAAATCTGTAACGTGGTGTTAATTTCCCGGTGATTCATGAAGACTCATGATAAGTGTGTGTGTGTGAATGTCTTGGGTCTGGTTGTCGAACTGCTTGTCTCATCTTGAAAGCAGCAGAGCGACACTGAAGTGAGTAATCAGATTTGCGACACTAAAAATTCTGATGATGTGGACAGAGAAGACCAGAAAAGTCCCACCAGAGCTCTCAGAGGAGACTGGAATCGACTTTAGTTTATTTATCTCGCCTTCCATGTTTTCTCCAAACAATAAACAAAGCCAGAACCTTTTTGTGCTGAATGGGCGATCTTTATTATCTGTTTTTGTACCTTAATGGTGCGCCTACTCTCGACCAAAACAATGTTCATCTGTCGGCACCATAAACAAACAAATAAACAAACAAACAAACAAACAACAAAAAAAACAATATAACAATCGCTTTCTATTTCGAGATACGCCTAAAAAGGTAATCATAACACAAGCTCGTCACTGGACACTGTTCCCGAAAAACCACTAAACGCTCCAGAGTAATTTCATGTCAAACCCATGTGGTGTAAACAAAAAACGGCAGCCGACTCCCTAACACCGACCCACAAGCCGCTATCCAACCTTATTTGGAAACCAGGCTCTTTCTGTCTGTGCTAATCAACAAGGAATGTGAAATATGTCTAAATACAGTATATACAACTTGAAATATTTCAGATTTAGGTTCAAAAAGGATTCCGCTTGTCTCTGGACGCACAACAAACCAAACAGAGTAATTTAGGACCACCAGGATGAGCTAAAATATTACTCAAACCTTCATATTCATGCATTGAAAGGAGAAAAGTCCTGAACATCAAGCATGCTGGACAACTTGAAATTTAGGCTAATCACCAGAACTGCTCGATTATGGCAAAAATCATAATCACGATTATTTTGGTCAGTACTGAGATCATGATTATTTAACACGATAACTCGCCGAAATTGGAAACATCATGCATTTCATAAACTTTAAATAAAACACTTTGCCGTTTTTGACAATGGCGATACGAGAGTGGGCCAAAAATGATACGCGCTCTGGCTGTAGAATTTATTTTTAAAAGAGACAAACATTATTTTTTAAATTTTCGGTTATATACTCGAAAACCTTAATGTGTGGCTGAAGTAAAACTCTTCTGCAAAGAAGAGGGGGCCAGAACTCCTCACAAACACTTGAATGCAGCTTTTGCTGCAAAGGGTGGAACAACCAGTCATTAGAATTAGGGAGCAATTACTTTTTCACACAGGGCCAGGTTAGTTTGGACAGCTTTTTTTTCCTTAATATATGAAATCATAATTTTGCTGAAAGCTGCATTTTGTATTTACTCGGGTTATCTTTGTGTCATATTAAAATTAGTTTGATGATCTGAATCATTTAAGTGCAAGAAATATTGAAATAAAAAAGTCTGTTTATTACTGTAGCACTGTATCTGTATCTGCTTTGACTCATAACCTTATGATTCATTTAGCTCACCATCAGTGAGTGAAGTGTGTGAATCAGTGTTTCACAATCAGACGGCGGTTGTTCTCCTGCTGTGCCACCTCGCCAAAGACAGAATGCAATTCTCCACCGACATCTCCTTACTCCAATTTGCTGATGTGTAGCTCCTCATGCATTATTAACCACCCAAGCACAAACACTCCTCCAGCCACAAAGACAGACAGACAGACAGACAGACAGACCACTGCCCTGTGTGTTTAAAAACCCATCTCTAGAAGAAACACACACACTTCCCTGTTGTCTCTCTGAGGATGGACCGCAGGCAGAATGTGTGTGATGAGGAAACTCTGTGTTCTGTAAGTACGGTGTGTCAGAGTCTCCTTGCTTTTTAATACACTTTGTCCATTTGTTTAAAAAAAGGGCTTTCGTATTCCCTCATTAAAAAATGTTTTAGGCTAAGCTGTGAGCCACGAATGCACCGCTGTCATCACTTCTTCATCTTCGTCCTAGTAGGGCTGCTTTCAGGGGACGAAACAAGTGAAAGTTTGATGTCTGATGGAGTGAGATCAGGTCTATATAGAGGATACTTTAACTTTAAGAGTGTCAGCAGTGTGGGCAGAAGTGTGTGGACGTGCATCATCATGAAAGATCACTTTTATATCAGTCCACTGAGTTTAATCCTTCAGCTCTTCAATAAGCGTCTCACTGTAATGGACACTTTTTATTGTTGAACCTTTTTCCTGATAATGTTCCAATACTGGGCCTTAAGAATCCCATAAAACTGTAAGCATTGATGAATTTTCCAGCTGATGGTTGACTTTTGAACTTTTTCCCGTTCGGCGATGTTTCTGTTCCATACTCTGCCGTTTACTTTCAGACTCGTCGTGATGAATCCGTGTCTCGTCACCAGGAATGATTCTCTTTAAGAAAGTTTCACCATTCTTAGAGCAGAGCATCAATGCAAATCCAAACGCTGCTGTTTTTGTACTCAGACTATGAAAAAAAATTTTTTTAATTCATTGCACGCTGCTCTTCTTCCACGCAAATCACAAGCCGAGCACTAATGAACAGATGTAAAAGGTTCACACCTTCGAAGACAGGAGCCTTGAACTGAAAAGTTGTTGTTGAGACAGTGCGGCCAACAGAAGCTTCAGTATAACCGGAGTGCGGTTATATTACATTTTTGACTCACCCTCGTAAATACCACAGACTGAGGGAGTGTGTGCTTAGTGAGGGATGAAAAAAAAATGCACCACCGTAAAGTGAAAGGATGTAATGGGTTTCTAACGCAAAATGAGAACGAAATGTAGCACAATATTTAATTAATCTCATGTTCATAATCATCAGGAGGAATTAGAATTCCTTTAAATGCAGAAAAGTAAAAAACTGAACAATTAAAAATAGATACGGGTAAAAATCGATCATGGTTGTATCTCTATCTTTGTGACTTTCTTAACTTAAAAGGGGCAACCTTCACCTTCTAGGGTTTAAGGTGAAAGCCTTAGACATCCGCAGAGGAATTGAGCAATGAGCAGCGAGCGATTGTGACTGTGATCACGTACGTGCGAGCTGCTCATCGATACTGGAGACGTGTCGGATATGTGACATTGCGTTACGTAATCACAGAATGCCCGAGTGCAGCCCAGAGCAGAACAGAACAGAACAGGCTGCAAAGTTGTAACAACAAAGAATAATCCAATCCAGTCTCATTGTTTATACATGCGTTACTGAATGAGCAAATTCACTGACAGCAGCTTCTGTTGTTATCTCGCTCGTAGAGCCGCATTCGACTTCTGCACCAGACGAACAGACAATCAGCGTTTGAAGAGATCTGGCTGGTGCTGAAATGCCAGGGCTCTGAGCTGGCACTGTTTCCAGAGTGCAGACGCAGACGCACACGCACACGCACACACACACAGCATCCTGGACACACAGCTCAGGTTCTACAGTCAGACTAAACACATCCCTTTAGGTCCATCTCTAACGCACACACACACCCTTGACAAATAATACCTGCCTACACTTAGAAGCTGGCACTGTTCCTCATGTTTCGTGTTAATGCACTTCATACGAACTTGTACGTGTGTGGGTGTGTGTGGGTGTGTGGGTGTGTGTTTAGTTATACGGAGCCAAAAGCATACTTTAAGGAGATATTAACCTGTCTGGTATAAATAATTTATTTGACGTCTGTTTTTTTTGTTTTTTTTTACTGTAAGCCGGCTTTCGGCGTGAGGGAAGTGCATGTAAAGCCGTTCCATTACTGGCTGGACGGACGCGCGAGTCATAAATTATTTCAAAGACATGCGAGCCAGCAGGCTGAGCGCTTCCTGCATGTACTTTTACTGTAGTGCTGATTTAGCAACTAAATCAAAGCTTTTAAGCGAGCTTCCAATCAGGTCCATTATTTCCCGGTAAAAGGTCACACCAGAGAGTAAGACGCATAGTTTCAAAAATAACAAAAAAAACCAAGGCAAACCAATCATTATACTATAGATATACCATAAAGTAAAAAATATATACAGTATATCCTTGCAAAAAAAAAGTTATCCTTCAATAAAATTGCATATGATGTCATATCACGCCAAAAGATTTTATTTAGAGGAAGCACTCTCATAAGCTCTTAAAATGCCTACTGTTTACATTGTTCAAATTGATCAAACTAAAAAAGCATGAGAAGCTTTCATCAAGTGCTAAAAATAGTATAAGGAGGTTAACTGAAAAAAATGTCTCCTGCACCTTTGTCTGTGGTCAGGAGGCGCAGAGTCGGGTAAAGACTCGTACACAGCGACGCATTCTGTTAAAGGTCAAGTAATTTATGTGACCAAGTTATTGTTAAATGTAGCAAACAATTCCTTTAGGTTACGCAAACAACTGTGTAATGATAACACGTAGAGGCAGTGTGACATTAAAATTTAATCCACAGGACAATAAAAAGAGGAGCCACTCAACCCTGTTGAAAGCCACCGAGTGTGCCGTGTCTAAAAATTAAATAGCTACAGTACGTAGTCTACGTCTATGCTTCCTAATAAATGTTCTGTGAAAGTTTGCTCAAATTCCCATGGATGGTTTAGGAGGAGCTGTGGATGGAGGAAAAGTGTGATGATGGGCAACAGTCACCAAAAAAAGAAAGTTATTTAACCAGATAGACAGATAGATATTCCAGTTTTCTGTATAAGGATTTCTATAGGACAGAGTATGTGTTGTCTTGATAGCAGACAAATCTTTCAGTTCAGCTTAAAAACTGCTTGTCTTCATAACATCAAATAGGATCCAGTCCAAAATGTTGATTTTCTCTTTATACTTTTTTTTTTTAACTGACTTCTTCCATCTTAACCGTTCTGCTTTTCATTTCCTGCCCTTCATCTCAAGTTTGCATGTCATAACAGTCACATGATTACAAGCAACTTATTGTATTTCTCCTCGGGCAAAGACATCGGCTGTCAAGCACCTCATTAACTCATTCCTAAAGAAATATGCTGAAACAGTGATGTTCCTTAGCATTTATAGACATGCCCTCCCTCTTATCCTGACGTGTAATAAAGATGCTTCTCACTCAGCGAGTGCTTGTAGTTACAGATTTGGTTCATTTATAAACCACAAGCCTCTGTAATGACACCATAAACTAGTCAGTGTCCGGGCCCTCTCAGCTGCTGTGTACCGTACACTGTGCTCTGCCCTTCGCATGTGTCCTGACGGTAATGAATTGATTGCCGTGCCTCTGCCTTGAGGCGAACACGTATCGGTTAGTAAACAGCAGTGTGATCCAGTGCTCTTGCTGAACAGAGAGAGACACCCAGACATCCAAACAAACACCCAAACAAACAAAAGAGACACCCAAACAAATGCTGAGGTCTTCACACCTTCTCATTCAAAGAGTTTGAATTTGTATTATGGCAAGAAAAAAGCAGCTAAGTAAAGAAAAACGAGTGGCCATCATTAAGAAATGAAGATCAGAGACCAGGTCAATGCCACACAGAGTCCTAGCAGCAGACACATCTCTAGAACAACTGTTAAGGGGAGACTGTGTGAATCAGGTCTTCATGGTAGAATATCTGCTAGGAAACCACTGCTAAGGACAGGCAACAAGCAGAAGAGACTTGTTTGGGCTAAAGAGCACAATAAAGAAAACTCTTTGAATTAGAAGGTGTGTCCAAACTTTTGGTCTGTACTGTATATGAAGTGAAATATGAAATAAACAGACATCCCCTTCCCCTTCCCCCATCTATAGTTTTCCCTGGGAGCACAGTCACACAAAAATAACTAAATAATAATAATAATAATAATAATAATAATAATAATACCCATCACCACTGTGCTAAAACTTTGACTGTCATGCCCACAGGAGAGGCGGGACTATTCACAGCCAGGCTGAGAAAAATCAGTCCTGTTTGCAATAAATTAAGATTTTTACCCGTAAAAAAAAAAATAAATTTATGCGACCGTCAGTGTTGGTATTGTGGATCAATCAGTGTATGGGTGGGGGAAAAAAAACTGGATTGGAACTGTTTATAAACCGGAGAGGAAATTGATAGATTCCTGGAGGTTAACATGTTCAACTATCGATTAATTGAAAATATCTGAAATTTGCAACCCATATATAAATTCTCTATAATTCTGGGATGCATTCCACATGTGTATGAATGATTATGTTAAAACGGCAATATGTACGCAGAATTGAGGGCAATTCTGCGTTCTCTTGCTATAAATCAAAGCTGTCGAATCATAGACTGTCTGAGGTTTGTGGACTCCATCACCAATATATCATTTGTCAACAAAAAGAAAGAAAGTCCACTAACACCACCGTGACAGAGCCAGTCAGTTTTGTCCCAGAGACAGTTTAACAGGAAGCTCAACTCATAACATCATATTTCCCTCCAAAGAAAGCACACTGTCGCCTGTGTTAGGACTCCGACATTGTGGAGAATAAATGTTCCTGAACGTTCCTGGACGCATCCTTCAATGCTACACTAGACTGTGTTTATCTGGAGAAAAAAAAGAAAATTAATGACAAGTGTTTCATTTTGCAGTGGAGAGGGCTGTCATACTAAACTGAGTTATGACAGAGCGGCTCGCAGCATGCCACCTTTCTCTCGGGCGTGCATAATCTCACAGGAGCCATGGCTGCACACTCCGTGTCAATCAGGATCTATTAAAAAAAAAAAAAACTAAACAACATCCTGTGTAGGCAGAGCTGTATACGGCAGTGGGGTTTATATATACATTATGTGAAGTGGTTAAGGTTGTGGGTTAACGATCCTAACGATGTGTGTTTAAATCTGAAACCTGACTAACCCCCATGTGGTCTTTGCACACTACCCTCAATCCACAGCTCTATCTTTAGAATATTTTCTGCTTTGAGTGTTTCAATTTTAAATAAAATGATCACCAGCGACCACCAACTATAATACAAACTAACTTCAAATACAAGTGTTTAACATTTAACTTAAAAATTAAATCAAAGGAAAAGCTGAGCAGCACGAATCTCTGTCAAGCAACATAATCATTATTTATAAACAAACAAATAATTCACTCCTACCACACGAGATGCCAGTGTGTGAATAGTTTAGAGCGGTGCCTGTAGGATTATAAAGAAATGACGATTCATTCAATGATGCTTCAAATGCCTCCAAAGTCTTGAGCAACTTCTAACGCACGTGTATTGAGACTAATTGGCGCTCACAGTGTTTTGAGAAAGCTGAAAAAAAGGCAATTCTGGCAGACGGACATCTGGCATGTTTATTAAAAATGTAATAAATCATTTAAAATTGATTTTGGAGTCGATGTGGCGATACATGAATCGGCACACAAAAGAAATAAGATTCAAAGCTGAATCCAGCCCCCTCCATCTATACACGAAGCCACAGCTCTAGATGTAGAGAATCCTGCAGATCCAGGCCAAGAGTTTTAGTTAAAAACATCATCAATTATCAGAAGAGGAGAAAAGAAAAAGTGATCTCTGTGACATTGACCATGTTATGCATGATTTCTGGTGCTCGATGGGCTGGATTAAGTGTTTCGGAAATGACTTGTTGACCCCTTGGGATTTTCACTACAGAGTTTAATACAGAATAGAGCAAAAATAAAGTAAAAGGAACATCCGTTCTGCAGGAAGAAAAACTTTAAAGATGAGAGAGAGAACAAAGGAAGATGGCCAGACCGGTTCCAGCGAACAGGAAGTCTACGGTAACTCAAATAAGCATGCTTTATAAGCGTGGTGAGCAGGAAAAATTTTTTTCGAAAATTGAACTTTGAGCCGGATGGGTGACAACGGAGGAAGATTTCACTCCTGTGTACATTTAAATTTATACCTCGCTGTCCGTTTTCAAAATCAGTACCAGCATTGACTCGTTTTTATTTAACATTATTTAGATTTAATTTCCCCAACCAAAAATTCATAAATAAACGTTTGTAGACTTTAAAGAAGGCCGATTCCTAAAGCATAAATGTGAAGTAACATTTCTTGCTTGAGCAATAACACACTGAGTGATAACACACGCACATCTTTTACCAACATGCTGCGTCATGCGTCAGCTGGGAGCGATCCCTGGGATAACTGCCGTGGCACCCCCACTGAGATCAATCACAAAAGCAAGACGTAGAAAATCAATGAATCATGCTCTTCTTTCACGAGGGTAAGTGCTTTCCTCAAACTTCCTGCTTTATTACATACTCTTTAAATAATTATCGTTCACTGGTAGAAGGGCTGTAGCTTTCCTGTCTGATCCAATCATATCTGTTGCTTAAGAATGATCTGATCTAAAAACTTTTATTTATTCTTATTTATATTTATTCTTTTTATGAGCTCTTGTTCTACAGTAGTCTTAAAACTTTACAATGACGCACCAAGTTCAAACACAAACACATGGCTGAACGGCGCAGATCTGTTCAGATGATCGCACCATCCTGACCGGAGCAGCTCATGACAGTCTGGTTCTGAAGCCTGAGGGGAAACATCAGAGAACAAGACACGCCTATAACTGGCTCAGTAGTGGGGAGGACTGGGTTCATGTTGATGAGCCAGAACTTAACACTGAAGACCTAATGTGTGTGTGTGTGTGTGTGTGTGTTTTTGGGGGGGGGGGGGGAGTATGCGTTCTTCTGTACTCTAACTGCACTCACTCACTCCATCACTCCATCCAAACCTCAGACCACACTGTTGCAGCACTTTCCTTTGATTCTCCTGCTCATGATTTAATAGCACGCTCTCCATAATGGCGAGTGCGCCCGCCTGGTTTTAACGTATACGGACGGAACTGGCACCAATTATCGCCCTGTCCGCTTCCAAGTAACACCAGAATGTGGAAAATGTACACAGCGTAAACGGTGATGGAGAATGATGTATGCCGTGAGCAGAGGTTGTGGCCGGAGGTCTTAAGCGTTTCATCTGCCACAAATCTGAACATGCTCGTTGCGACATGCAACTTCAGTGGACTCTGGCCTCCTGTTTTACTGCCAGATCAGTGAGGACTAGTTAACCAGGTATTTAAGGCATCCTGATTATGCCTGAAAAGATGTTAGTTTAGAGCTTGGACTTGCGCTCTCTCTCATGAAAGTTTCTTTGCAAGATCTGAAACAGACTTAATAAAAAGATTATTAATGATTCAAGTCCACGATGTCTGTGATAAGAGCACATACTTACATGGTACTGGAAATTACAGTAGGAGTAACAAAAACTTCTGAAAATGTTAAGTTAAGCATTTGACATCACAGTAGGCCTGTTTCATTTGTGAATTTGCATGAAGTGCACTTTTTTTTTTTTTGCAACAAAACACTACATTAGACATTCCAATAAGGTAAGAGACTTCTGTCATTTCACTGTTGTCTTTACGGAGCGCCTTAAGGGACATGGGTAGGGAAAAAAATAGTTTCACTTTGGCGGCATCGCGCGAACACTTTGGCGAGCTACCCTTGCCCCATAAAGATGCTTTTAAGATGCGTACATCATAAATGGGTGTACAGCAAGTACATTCGAGTTATGAACCTTCAAAGATACGAACAAAGCACAAAGCATGCAAAATGCAAAACGTGGAGGTTCACTCTCGCAAGTTGGATCACATGTCAAGCGTGCAGCGTGCATCCCAGGATGTCTGGAAGCAAGCGTAAAAGCATCTGCGGTGAAAGCTGGTACTGTTAAGAAGCGCCAAGGAATAAGGATGGAAGAAAAAGCTCTCAAAAATAATTGAGAGCATGGAGCGAGGTGAAAAGATGGCTGACATCGCTCATTCTTTTAACACAAATTGTTCCACCATCAGTACGACTCTAATGAACAAGGACATTTTAGTTTTATACTGTGTATAAAAAGTGTGTTAGTGTCCTAGTACCGAGACAATGTTTGTACATTGGAGATTTACTGTACTGATATGTAATGGATCGTCACATGAATGAGCAGGGCTACAAGAGTTCCTAATAATGCGACCACTGAGCATCTGGTAACATTTTTCTCTATAGAAACAATAACAGTGTGCTGATTTGGGCCGGAATATTTGCCTGCTTGATGGTAAGTTACCTCACACAGTTACTTTGTTTCCTATCCTCTCTTACACACCCTGTGACATGCAGCAGATAGTGACTTTTTACACTGCGTGTTACCTCTGAATGCCTGCATAGACACCGGACATGCAGAATCTTGCTGCATGTGTTTGGTGAGGAAAGAATCCAGGCGAGTGTACACGAGAAGGTGTGCAAGCTTTGTATAAACGTACTAACATGCATACACAGCGCACGCACCATAATGCCATGTCACATGCCAGGCTGAACATCTTCCTGAACCTTAAAAGAACATCTGCCAGATAAGCAATAGTTGTTTAGCGTTAATTGAGGGGCTGGCCTACATAGATAACGTCAGCACTCTGGAGGATAAAAGACTGTGTAGACATGCAAGGACAGCGACACACGTTTCTCCTCCGAGCGTTTCACACGGTCGGTCATCCCTGCAGGAAAACGCGATCGACACTCAGCAACACACCAATCCAAACGTACAAGCGCTCACTTTAGAAACGTGTAGCCGGGGGACAATAAACTATGAGGCATCAGGAATCAGTGGTATTTCTACGCAAACCACAACCATACTGGATGGACTGTGTGGAAAAGAACAAGTCTGGAGAAAAAGAGCATTCCTTTCCCCCATCTCACTGCACACTTCTCCTGTTTCCATGGGCGGAGGGGGGGGGGGGGGGTACTGTGTTTAAAAATTGTTTTTTTTTAATGTCACTTCTTTCTTCTACCAGCATGAAGTCAAAATCTTTCAGCCAATAAACAGATTAAACCACGATGTCGTGGACAGCAGTTGTCACATACTATAAAGCCACTGGAAGCGTTTCAAGAACAATTTATTTGTCCTTCTCACAGGATAAATAACGTGTGCCTTTCGTTTCTATAACTGCACTTCCTTGTTTTCTTTTCTTTCATTTCCTTGCTTTTTAGCACTTATCTCTGTGAGAAAACTGAGAAGGGATGCAAAAAAAAAGAAAAAGAAAAAAAGAATGTGTTTACCAAATGAAACGTTTTTGTTCACTGACATCATTTTAAAGAGAGTTTAGTGAATTCACGTTTTGATTGTTCTTCCCTTGCTGCAGTAACTGTAGAACACGGGCATAACGGTATACATATTCATATTTGTAATATTCATTACGGGACAATAGGTGCGTGTTGTCGTCTAAGTGAATATGCATCAACGAGGACTCATAACAAAAGACTTTAATACAGACGAGTTGCATTCCTGGAGCATGTTTGTAAGTCGGATTTGTTCTTAAGTCTAACAGAGTGAGTCTTATACGCCTTTGACACGAATATACAATGTAAAGCATACCAATCCACTTGACTCAATCTGTCCCCGGCCCCCCCCCCACACTGCCATTATGTGGCCAAAAGTCATAACAGCACCTAAGGAAATGAATCTCAGTGAAATGTGAAATATCCCGGAGGGGAATCCCGGATTATTCACCATCGGGACAACTTTACAGGACAGACATTTTCTACCATTGTGCTCCCGGAGCGATTCATTGAAACTGGTGAGGCCAACTCATTTCTCCCACACCCCCACACGCACAATATACTAGTCTTTGTACATTTTATACATTCACTTACACACTGAAAATATTGTATATAATTGCAAATATTGGTATCTGATGCACTGCAGTGTGTATTTTTTTGCACAATGCACATGAGCTACTTCCGTGATTGATCCGGAAGTAAAACCACGGTCTGTTCCTATGTTTGTAAGTCGGGGACTATCTTTATCACTCCAGAAAAGTGCAATTTATACATGTTTGAAAAGTCAGATGAATAAGTTAATTTAAGGTACAACACTGTGCACCATCTTAAGTGCTAATTCGCCCGTCATGACTGTCATTTTCGATTTCAGCACATTAGATTGACAAAGTCGGAAAACTGTCCGTCCACATGCTTGGGATGCATTTGCCACGTGTGAGACGGCTACTTAAGATGAGTTATTTATATTTTCTTCTTTATTTATATTTTTCTTTTTACAAACTTCGTACTGTATAGCCAGAGTTTTAGATTTAACAAACACATATGCTTATTAAGCTAATACTTGTGTATACAGTATAGCTCATTTAACAGTAACAGGATTTACTTGGTTTATGTCCGATGCTGCTCATAATTTTGTTGATTTGTATACAAGGAAGGAACCTAGATTTGGAATGAAATGAAACACAAAGTCGACTTCTGTTGCTGTGATATTTTGTCATGAAAGACAATTCCCTATTTACTCTCTTGAAAATGAAAATTTGTGGAAAAATAACAGCCATCACAAGAAGTAAACAATTTGAAAATGCTATCTTTTAAATATTCCTCATTTAACAGAACCATTGTTTGCACTATATCACATTTTTTTAAATCAAATTAGCATCTAGATACATAGATATAGGTATGTTTTTTTAAGCATCTTTTTGGCTCATTTCTTATCTGTTCAGGCAATTAACCAAACTGTGAATGGTGCATCCTGTCACACCCCTCATGAATACACGTTAAATTATCTAAGCTCTCATTAAAGCATCTATATCTACTGCTTTGTTTTTCATGGAGCATTTACACCTTATACTACCACTGTACTTGTACCCTCACTCTACAAGCTTCCTTTCTCCTATCCAACCTCCATGATTTCTCGGACTGCACCATCTTAAATCCTTCACTAGTAGCTGAAGCAGGTTGAGCTGATGTATCAAGGAGGCATCAGTTAGAGTTTTGGGAATCACCCTCCCACTTAGCCAGCGTTTAATCCAAACCATCTGACTCATAGTTGTTGTTTAAAAAAAAAAAAAAGTCCCAAACCATTGTGTTCTTTATTTCATGTAAATTCTAGTTAAATGCTGCGCACTGATTATGAAGAGTGTCTTTCACACACTCGGCTAAGAAAGCTGATTCAGAGAGGAACAATTGAATAAATGTTGTACATGTAGAACACATGTTGATACGAAGCCCTCGCCCGACCCTGCAGCTGATGTCAGGCTTCAATAGGAAAATGCCCTCTGTGTGTGTGTGTGTGTGTGTGTGTGTGTGTGTGTGTGTGTGTGTGTGTGTGTGTGTGTGTGTGTGTGTGTGTGTTTAACGCTAAATCTAGAACAGCAGCATGCTCTGTACCGAGTCCAGGCGACAATCAAATGCGGATCAATCTGAGCCAGAAGCTGTGGGTATACGAGTGGGTGGAGGAAGCCTGAGGGAAGGAAATTCTCAGAGTACAGGCGAACAGAAGAGTCCTTCTCTACTCTGGAGAGTGGTCGTCAGCCGCTCCCTCTCCACCGCGACATTTACTGCCTTCTTGAGCAGGCCATGCAAACCTATGCAAAATGTTAATGTCTCCTGAGTGAAGGCTCAATGGACGGCTTTGTCCTTTTCCTTTTGAGAATGACATGCAGACTGACAAAATTCCAGAGCGACAAAAGCCGAGGATGTCTGAGACATAACGCCGGAAAAAGGACGCGGGTCCCGGATGGGCAGGGTCTTAGCGCGGTACGCCGCCGTGTAGAGCCGAGCTATTTTCTCATGGCGCTGTTGAAAGTGCCTTCCTGACGGGAAGCACCGCAGCACTAACATACTTCTAGGCATCTCTGTTCCCGTATGCTTTCTCGTACGCTTCCTCTGAAGGCTTCCCGACTAATTGGGACACTTGATGATTGAGAAAACAGGTGACGGGGAGCGAGAAAAGAATTCACGGAAATATTTTGGTAGTGCGCAAACACATGCATCAGCATGCATCTTTATTATGTCTAGATGGGCAAGAAGTTCAGACTGGGTAAGGGGGGAAACAACTGAAGGGCAGCTAACTATGTCCACGTTTCTGTAGTACTGTGTATCGTTTTCCCAAAAAAAAAAAAAAAAAAGCCTTTGATTAAGCAGGGACAAAATGATAGAAGATAAAAATGCTTTGCTCTCAGCGGCGCGTCGTCTTAAACCCCACCTCTGCATTGCTTTCTCCAAAGACCCAGGCAGGAAGTGTCATGTTTGTTCCAGAGCAAATTCCACAAATGCCAGAATAGAAGTTAAGGGAGGAAATGCTTCCCCCCCATCAGTCACAGAGCTAAACCGCACGTTAACATTAAATCATAAACACACAAACAAGGCCTAATCAACGTTGTTGCTCAATGCCGCTCAGGGACACGCGTCAAGAAGAGGAAGAAGGAGAAGAAGGAGGACTGAAAAGCTCCCATGGGTAAAGTAAATCAGCGGTTCTTCAGTTTCACCTTTTGAGGGGAAGACCCTTATTCTCAGTAGAGCCACAAAACAAAATATTTCCCTATTAGAGAGGATTTCGTTTACAAGCCAAAGAATACATCTTAAAATCTGAATCGGAATCCGACGTTGAATGCCAGTGTAAATCAGCTGGGCTAAGTACAGCATGTGCGACTGCCTTTATCCGATTGCCGTGCAGGACTTCCTGAGCACGCTCAATTACTTCCTTCAGATCACACTCTATATAGCCTGGCACACCCAGCGCAGATTTACTCCCCAAATACAGTATACCACCGCTATTCTTGAGAGCTCTGTACATTGTGCATGATGATATCAGTGCAACTTTTAAATGCAAAAAAAAAAAAAAAAAAAACCCACACACGCACTCATTTGTCCTTCTTCCACACTACAGGGGTTTCCTAATCCAGTGTAGGAATATTATTATAATTTGTTTATTTATATATGTATTTTATTTATCTTCCTTCTTTGCTATCATCCTTTCATGTTCCTGTTTGTTGTATGGTTGTGTGTTTAAATTTTTTTTTGTTTGTTTAAGAAAATGTAATATATATATTGTTGTAAAAAAAATGGTAAACACAAAAGCAAGGAATATGAATCAGTGTATACTTTAAATATGGAAAGTGTAATTCTGCGATTGCCATCACTACATTAATTCTGTAGATCTTTGTTAGTAGAGTTGTGTCTCAGGACTGGGATTCCCAAAGCACCCAGCTAAAAAATTCTGAACGCTATGTTCAGCATGGGTGCATGTCGGACAGAAGATTTTGGTCAAACTTTCTATGTGGTTGAGTCAAAGTTTTGGTCAAACTTTCTTTAGAAGTGAGCAGCATCGGTCAGGTTTTCTATGAGGGCGGGCAGGATGATTGTTCTACCTTTACGCAACTGGGGTGAGACTCACATTCTGTGGGAAGGGGTAAGAGTGGTCATGCTTTATACAAAGAATGAGCAGGATTAGTTAAACGTTCTGTCGGTTAAGGCAGAGAGCATTTTTGAGAGCATACAGAACTCCAAGGAGCTAGGTTTATTAAAAAAAATAAAAATAAAAAAAAAAACCACCAGAACTTGTACTGTATATAATTGTGTTTTCCGATTAAATTTCAAATTAGCCTATGTTCTCTTCCTGTGGACCGACTGAAGGGAAACAAAGCCTATATGCTAATAATTTTTTTTGCAAATCAAAACTTGAATGTACATACACGCCAACTCTACAGCTTTATTATATGTATAGATTACTCGGATTAACATGCATAACTTTGACATCAAAGGAAGCAGGTAATGTGGCTGTTGAAGCACCACATGAGGTAAAAGAACTTCCTGATTCAGACACAATCATCAAGTTAAAGCAGCAGGGCAACTTTTATGAGGCAATGAAAATCACTGCTGTCACCTATAGTTTTGCAAGTTTGTAGATATTGGAGTGTGGTTTTCGTGCTGGGGGTGGGGAAGAGAGGTTAAAAAAATAAAAATAAAACCATAAATGCTGCCGAGCTCAAAAAAAAGGCCTTGTTTAAGTTGAAAAGTCATGTGAAACGGTTTTAATCACATGAGAGCCAATCGAATCATGAGGTCTTCCTGAACAGAGCACTCGAGCAATCTTTAGAAGTAAAATAATACCGCCTGGGCCAAACGCAACAACAGCGGTAACTGTAAAGGTTTAGTGCTGGTGTGTACGTGTATGTGTGTGCGTGTGTGTGCGCATTTACTCAGAGAAATGCAAACTCATACCACATGACAGATTGCATCATCACTACGACGACAGGTCTGAGCAGAGCGGGAGAAGACGGCTTTCGATTCTGACGCGGTTAATCTGTGTAATGGGCAGAAGTGGAACAACAAAAAATACATCTCGAGTGCTGTTAAACATATAGTGTCTAATAAATCCCATCAATTTAGAGACAACTGGCAGGATGTCGCCGGAAAGCCTGGCCTTGACGTTTCTGTGATGGACGCTTTACGAACAGATAAAACTGCATTTGGCTAATCCTGCTCTTACACTGCTTAGAAGTGATGCCAAAAGCAAAGAGAGAAGCACTTGCCACTGTTAGAGAGGAAAAGATAAAATAATAATAAACAGTCTTTGATACAGGGCTTGAGAACCGGGTTGTTATACTGACAGAGGAATAAAAGAAGGACTTCTAAAGTTAAACTAGACGAACGAGAAGGAGAAGTCTTTTAACATAATGTTTAAACGATAACGTCAGTGGACTAAGATGGATGCATGGATGCAGAGTTTAGCATCTCCCAGAAGTGTAAATAGTAGCGTCGAGCACGCAGATCAGAGCAAATATTTACATTGTGCAAATTATATATTATATATGCGGGTTAATTTAATTTAATTTAGCACAAGTCCAGTACTGTGCAAAAGTCTTGAGCCCCTTCGTTTCTTCATATTTTGCTTCCAGACTTTCTTGTATTTTTAATGGACTCCTTTTTAAATGGAGGAATAGGAAGGACTGTTGTGGGGTTTTTTTTTTTTTGGCTCTCATTTTTGGCAAGATTTTGGCTCTTAAGTTTTGGCTCACCTTTGTTTGTTAAGCCACACAGTGACCTATGAATCATTCAAACATTAAAAAATAAATAAATAAATCTAACTTATGGCATGAATGAGTGAAAAACAGGTGCAGATGATGACAGATGATCAGGCCGGTGATTAGTAATCAGTAACCACTGTAGTAGTGTTTAATTTGTTTCTTTAGGCACTTTGCAGTAAAACATTTGTTACCCGTGTTCTTTAATTTAATCTACATCATTTCATTTAATATGAAAAAATGTTGTTCGTTTTTTCCAGTAAATAATATACGACCAAGATAACAAGATAACAGTATGAGCTATAAAGTACAGTTATAATAGAAAACTATTGTCACTCCATACTAGATGAAGAAAAAGGGAAGAGAAAAAAAAAAAAGAGCAAACTCTTTTGGATGTCTCTCCTGGACAGAAGGAGGTCGAACAGTTTGTGAGGAGTCATGCATGCTCTGCGCAGACGTCTAGTGCGCAGATGTCTAGTGTACTGTAGTTGACATATTGATGTGAAATATTCCAAACAGGGCACAAATTCCAAAAAGTACCTGTTATCACACGGTAAAATCTTGTCTGCTGTTATTATTATTATTATTATTATTATTATAACGTACAATGTGGAACACTGTCATGTTGAACCTGTTCCTACATAAACAGACAAGTTCACATTACATCACAGTCTCAAGAGAAAAGAAAAAAAATTCCAACTCCACTCTACTGTACGAGAATTAAAAAGAAAAAAAGATTGAAAAAAAGAAGAAGAAAAAAAACCCTGGTGTAAAAAGCTGTGTTTAACTTCAACATTTTGACTAAGAAACAAAATATCACATTACATCACATCACAGAAAACAGGACAAAGGGCAAGTTGCAAAACTGACATTATATTAACATTTTGGTCAGAATGCCCAGGGTTAGGACAGAAACACCAGCGAGTGTCCCTGTACCTGAAGCACGAGTGTCTGCATCTGGCAAGCAGCTGTGGGCAACTTGTTGCATTCGGCGTCACAGCGGGTAAGACGGGGTAACGTGTGCATGGGGCCAGAGGAGCTCAGCAGCATGTTGGTTATCATATTACGAGTGGCGATTCGGTCGTTCTCCAAAACTAGCAATGATGCTGCGGAGTATAATCTTTATGGCGCGCTTCATATTTCTCTGATTAATTCGATTCGTTTGGTTGAATGAAATGGATAGATAAAACGTTCGATTTCTTTCAGGGCTGCCAAAAAGCTAAAAGCACAGGCTAGATTTGGTTAAGAGGCTGTTTATCATTCTTGAGCACCACAGCATCGTTAGCAGCACGGACGAGCTCATATAATATACAGTACTTATCGTCAGTGAGGATTCTTTCAGGCTGTGACTAGAGGCTGTTTGTTTCGGAGAGTCTCTACGTCAGGCTTCCTGAAGTTTGTCACAGGACATCCTGGTGACATTCGTGGATTTAGCGAAAGATTAAGGCAGGGAGTGAGTCAGAGATTCAGAGTGAGAGAGAGAGAGAGAAAGAGAGAGACCTCCTCCCTCAGAGGCATTCCTCAGCTATTCTATGGAGGAGGATAATTCCTGAACAGCACTTTCTGCCAAAAGCAATCACTTTTCCACAATTTGCTCCAAAGCACCAAAAATAGAGCGTCCATACCCTTAAATCTCACCCCCACATACTGTATATTACTGTATTTTCAATACAGTCTTTCCAACTATTTTTCCAGCGAAGAATTACTCCAACTCTGATTCCCGGTATCCTGAAAGCCTTAAAAACTATTTTGTCTCAGCTCAGCTTTTTTTTTTTTTTTTTTTTTAATACAGAAAATGATATGTCCGGTCTGATACAAGTCAAAACCCTAACCTAAAGCAGAGCGTAAAAAGTCCAAGGTGGAGATGCCAGCAGAGTAATAATACCTACAAGATATTATTTGTTTTATGCTGCCATCATGTCACTGATTAACTTGCCAAGTCATATTTAAAAGTTATAATTAAGCCTGCCAGACACTCCTGTTTTGCCAGTAACTGAACGAAGAGAGAGAGCGCGAGAGAACGAGAGAGATGATCATCCTACAGCACCTCCTTTTCTTCATTTATGACCTTGCTATTTGTCTTCCTGGATAAAAGGAGCTGAGAATATCTGCTGCTTCTTTACAAGGGGCATCGGATCATACCCGTATTGTCTGTGTCATGGGGTAAACACGACCTCCCAGCCGGCTCGTGGCAGCCAATGTGCCACACACACAAAAAGAAACGATTCACGTTTGTGATCCTGATACGTATATATTCTTACTCATAGGGACATACCGGGTATATTCTAGGAAACATGCTGATGGATTAGGACTAATAGACAGACAGTGTTTTTTTTTTCCAATCTTCACAAGCTCAAACTGTTCACAGAACAACACAGGACTGTGTGAAGCTCAATGAATGTACGCGCACACTCGCTGTTAAACTAAAAATACAAGCGCAAGTCAAAAATCAACTGCACTCTGGTTATATTAATGCTTCTGTTGGCCGCAACCTCCTGTCTCCGCAGTCACTGCTGTGTATGTGTGAACGTGTTACATCATTGGACGCCCCACTTGTGATTTTGCACCAAACAAAATTTTATGCTCTGCTCTAAGGAAGGTGAAAGTTTCTTAAAGAGAATCATTACTATTGACAAGACTTGGATTCATCACTACGAGCCTGAGAGCAAACGGCAGAGTATGGAACGGGACTGCTATCCGAGGGCCGTTGTGATCTTGCATGGCGATACCTCGACGCATACTTCTGCCCATACTCTGCAAAAACTTTGTTTTGAGCTGTTAAAGCATCTTTTCTGGAGTCCTGATCTTGCTTCAACAGACTTTCACCTGTTTGGTTGCCTGTGAGCAGAACTACGAGGAGTAAGATTCACTTCTCATTTTTCTCTTTTTTTTTTTCCTCGTTCTCATTTTTGTCTTTTCTAAAAGTTAATTAAAATAAATCCTACAGCCAGGGTACGAATACTTTTCTGCAGATAACCCATGTGAGAATGTAAGAAGAAATCATGCGTCATTTTTGTTCATGCATTATGTCTTAATCAGGATCCTAAGAAAAGAGTGAGAGGAAATGAATAAACAAGAGCTCCAGTGAGAGATTTGATGAAAGAGAAACATTGCTTTAGCCTTGGAAAAGTGAAGGAAAAAAAAGGACTGGGGATAATTGGACTGATGAACTGAAGAAATGTCTATTTTAAGCATTTTTTTTAATGATGTGTACGCTGTAAAGTCTAAGATGGTTTCATGGGGCAAGATAAGCTTGACTCTGCAATCACTCTAAAATAAACTAATGAGCAGAAATCAATAGGAAAAAATAATAAATAAATAAAAGAGGTTGAATTAAAGCTGCAGAGTCAAGTGCCTCTTTTGTTTGTTGGTAAAACCCGAAATAGAACAATGGAGCAGCTCTGGTATGAACGGCGGGGGGATAGAGAGAAAGAGAGAGCGAGCCGGTGCTTATTTTTTCAATTTGCAAGAAAAGCACATTCCCGGTTGCTGTTTGTCCGCTCTGCTTAAAAAAAAAAATTTAAATAAAAAAAAAAAATCACATTCTCCGGTTTCTGTCTCAAGCCTTTCTTCACGTGCAGGGTTATGTGAATGCCATGTTCACATGTCAGAGTTTTTCCAGGACTGCAACTGCTCTGGAATTTCAACGATTCCCAGACTGGGGTAAGGAGCCGACCCGCTGCATGAGAGTAGTAGGGCCGAGGTGGATTTTTTTTTTTTTCACAAACCTCAGTCCTCGTCACACGGCAAACGTGCAAGAGCGCTGCGTCACTCGGCAGCAAATACATCACCCGCTTGCAAAAATACACACAGGGAGGCACCATGTACGATACGATCACGGCTCGGAGCACATAGTGTTGTTCAGGTTCGGGATTTTTTCATTATGCTCCCCTGTTGCTTCCCTGAGGTATTATTAGCCCCAAGTTCACATTAATCAAAAGGCTGCTTCCCTTACACTAGGACATGCGTCTTATTTACAGTACCATCACTCCTACGACAGGACGAGGAGGAGGAGTGAGGTCACTGTTTTGTGCGCGCGGTTTGCAGAAGTGCAGCTGCCCCGTGTGTCCTTGGTTCATAATCCACAGAGGGAGAAAGAAAAGGAGAGGGTGATACCGTCTAGCTGAACGCAATGAAAAAAAATGTGTGTAAAAATTGCAACACTGCTAGTTATTTTTCAAAAGAACACACGCCACAAATAAATGCAGAAACACCCCCCGGTTCTTTCCTGTAGCTTTCTATACCAAGTCTATGCTCACGTCACTGTCTAGGGCTGGGACTATAGGACTATATAATATGATTATTTTTATATCTTACTAAATTTATCACCAGGACTTTAAGACTTGTTGGCCACTATAATTTGTAGACCTGCCCTTTCGTGCAATTCTTCAAGCCGCCAGTCAAACTGCAACAACTCAGTGCATGCAATCATGCACATACATGTCAAGTGCTTCAGATCGAGGACGAACGTGATTGTAGTCACATGACGATATTGCTTCCAGAAAAATGTCATCTAGATCATTTCCAGTTGTTCAACTTATAACTGCATGAAAGAGCAAGTGCACAGAGTTTCCTATTAAATTGTCTTTGGAGTGTAGGGTGCTGACAGACTGCACTGTTACTCGACGTAAAAAATAAATAAATAAATAAATAAATTTTAAAAAAGTGCTTGTAATCCTATTTATGTTCTGGCATCCCGCTCAGGGTGTATCCCTGCCTCCTGCCCAGTCTTCTTGAGACATCCGTGAACCACAAGATCCATTGAGACACCGATCAGGACAAAGTGCTTACTCAAGCAAAATCAACAAATAAATGAAT
Source organism: Clarias macrocephalus (assembly GCA_011419295.1). NCBI lineage: Eukaryota > Metazoa > Chordata > Actinopteri > Siluriformes > Clariidae > Clarias > Clarias macrocephalus. The sequence goes on from JAAGKR010000819.1 coordinate 89,266, forward strand.
AAACTGTAATTATTTCTACTTTTTTTTTGGAAGTTAGACAGCTATCCTAAATATGGTCTTCAAATCTCAAATGTTTTTATGAAAATATATTTTAGCTCCATCATGTACGCATACATTCTAAATTAACCCAAAGTAACACTTTAAAACCCCTATCCTTTAACCTGGTCTAGCTTTAGAGACCAAGCCTTAAAACTGACATAGAGACAAAGAGAAAAATATAGTAAAACAGGGGAGAATTTTATGTCAAGACCTTCACAAAGCTGCGGATGCTGGAAAAAAAAAGCGTCACACTATGCTTTCACTAAATGTGATGTCACTCAATAGAATGTCACATAGAAAGTTAGAAACCTCCAAGTTTAAGGTATCGTCACGGCTGACCCGTTTGCAATTCTGCATCGACCATTATGCATCCTCAAAAGTCCTCACAGGCCCGGTTTGGTGGCGGTTGTATAAATTCCTTAGAAAGAGTTTATCAAAATCTATTGGGTTCATTTTGCCCCAATAGACCCCCCAAAAAACCCAGAATAAAAATCACAAATCTTAGAAGACCAAGAGGGCCCTAACACACTATGACAACATACGGCTGATGTCATAGTACTTGAGCCCTCGGTTTCACCATTCATGTGAATGCAATGGCAAGTGTTTAGCAACTGAAACAAATAAACAAAAACAAACCAAAAAAGAAATGGTTGTGTTACAATCCATTTTAACATAGTGTTACCCACTCTCACACATGCACACACATTTTACACAAGGAATGTGGGGGGGAAAAGAAAAAAAGGAAAAACAAAAAAAAGAAATGCTGTTGAGATCTAGGCCAGACGCCTCCAGGTGTGGAGTGGCTGTTACACCAGAGGAAACAACCTCCCTAAACACACAACATAATTAAACTGTGAGGTTGAGAAAAAACAAAGTGATGAATGAATATACATTATGAGCGTTGTCATCGTGATCTGTTACTCCTATGGCAATGTGAAAGTTGGCTGAAAAGAAAATTCTTGTTAGATTGTTGAACCTGAGTGTCTGATTGTTCCCCCTGAAAGGAAATTTAGGCAAAGGAAATAGAGATCAGAGGAGGGGGAGAGAGGGAGACAGAGAGAGAGAGAGAGAGAGAGAGAGCGAGAGAGCGAGAGAGAGAAAACATCTTACGTCTAAGGCATCACGGCGTGCCCCGTCTGTGTTCCTGAGCCAACATCGGCTCAACTCGCTCAGCTCCAGGATCGGCTGCACCTTCAGACGTACGGAATCGCCCGACTGCCGGATCATCTCCACGATCTCATCCCTGCTCTTGCTCTCCACGTTCCGGCCGTTAATCTCCACCAGCCGGTCTCCCGGCACCAACCCCAACGCTAGGTCCTTAGTCCCGGCACCGGGTTCAGCAAAATGCACCACTCGCCGGTACACGCTCCCGTCAACCGCCCGGTCCAGCATGGTGGTGCGACGAAGGGAAAAGCCGAAGTCGCCCGTTGTTCGCCGCTGCAGCTCCAGCTCACGGACCTCAGGCTTCGGTGGAGGGACCACAGCTGGAAGACGCAGACTGGCAGAGAAGGTCTTCTCTACCATGTCTGGAATGCGAACTTTCTTCCCATTAGCAGGATGCTGCTGCTGGTGCTGTTGCTGGACGCTGTGCTTCCGCTCAAGGTCCAGCAGCTTGTTCTCCACCTGGGGTGACGGTGCGGTCGAGTTCTGTCCGGATGGAGTGGACCCTTCCGAAGTGCTCTCCTCTTTGCTCCTTTGTGAGAAGGAAAACCGCTTCATGATCTGGCTCATCTGCGAGCTGTGCGAGGCGAGAGGGCCAAACCTAGCCGCTCGCTCCTTAACCGAACTGCCGAAGTCGCCCTTCAGGTCGTCGCTTGAGCTCGCGGCGCTGAGCTGCTCGGAGTCGAGCACCACGCTGCTGCGGTTACTCAGCCCGTCCGACTCGATGTCGTTCAGACTGAGCTCCATGCTGCTGGCCACCTTGATGGGGATGGGGTTGGAGATCTCTAGCTTGTTGCGCGAGTCCCGCTTCGAGCTGCGGTTCAGGTTGAAGAAGCCCCTTCTCATGCTCATCTCATCGAGGCTGCGCAACTCTGCGGCGGACATCCGCTCGCGCTTGTCTTTCTTTTCCTTCTTCCTCCCTGCATCCTTCTCCTTATCCTTTTTTATCAGGTTGAACATGATTCAGCTCTTACGATGGCGAGTTCCACGCCTGTGGCCCTTATAACCTGTGGCTTCTTTCCATACAGAGAGGCAAGGTGGCTAATGTAAGTCCGGAAGGCCTTGATTCATGTAGCCTGAAAAAAAAAAAAAACAACAACATTAAAGCTCCCATCTGCAAAATCTAAAATAAAAAAAAGCTTTCTTTACAATACAGCTGAACTAAAAGCCAGAAATGTTGGTTAGTCGTCCTGCATTGAGCGGTGATGCAGCGAGAATTTACTTATTTTTGAATTGTTGTTAACAATACTATCTCTATCACATTTTCTCGTTCATGTCAGTCTAACCGAAGATAAGTGTGAGTCACGGTATCTCATCTGTATAGTGTGTGTTCTGCCAGTCAAAGTCAAACTGGCTTTTAATGTCATTCCAAACATAAACAGTAGGTACAGTATACAGTGAAATAAATTACATAAATCATCAACACAGAACTACACAGATCTAAAACAATTACGCTAAGGCCCACAAATACATAAAATGCACACGTGCAAGCATGTGCAAAAGGTGCCAATCAGAACACAAGGCAATTGCAAGACAGCACACACCATGAGTAAATCAGTTCAGACTGTACACAACACTCAAATCATACAGTATAATTTAGATATCATGATAAAATAACGAAACCCTAGCAAACACGCCCAGCTCCTGCTCTCCTAGTGGGACCAGCAGACAAACGTCAAAACCATTTGAACTTTCGATGACCCAACACACCGAGATAGAAGTGTTTGGAAGAGCAGCTGTGAATGTTCCACGGATTACATAAAAATATTTGACTAGAAATCCACACACGAAGGGCGCAAATGTCTTGATAACGACCTCCAAATATGACAGGAATCCACCACAGTGACTGAGAACTTCACTCCATGAGCTTAATGGAATAAACATGCTACATCAAACAACAATATTAACAGGCTAATAATAACATCGGGAGATCAGATCTAATGGCTTACGGGGTACTTATGAAATCCGCAGGGCTCTGAAAAGCGGCTTTTTTCGTTCCTAAGTTTCCCACCAGCAGGAGACCCTAATATCCAAACAAGGCCCGTTAACAAGGGGGCGAATTCCTCCCTCCAAAGACAGGAAGTCATTCTGGTACAATTGCAAACGGAAAATGAGGCCATTTTTACATGGAACGGTGTTCCTGTGCTACTAACGTTGACAAAATCCCCTCATTTACGTACAGACCCTAAAAGCATAATCCTATTAAACCAGGAACAACGCTACAGGCATTTCTGCTTTCATCTTTTGTGCTTGTGTTGAACTTGAACTCTATTAAACTCTGACTAACACTGAAATTCTGTTTAAAGACCTGAGACACAAAGACGCCCGTGTCCGGTGAAGCATGCCTTACGTTATTACTACAATTATGTGTGATTATTTTCACCGCATGATCGCTGATAATATACATAAGCTTACATTTTTAACTCAGAGATGCAGTTCAGTGCTGTAACTGGCAGGGTTGCCAGATTTTTTTTCTGAGTCCACCTCTGATTTGCGCTCACGCATTTATTTATTTATCTATTTGTTTATTTTTTGCATGCTTTAGATTAGTTATTTTATTCATTTCTAATGGTACATGCATGTTTAAAAATATATTTACATACTTACATAGGAATGTGAAATTACAAAAAGACTTCTGCAGTAAGTGTTAGATTAGACACAACAAGTCTCCAGACACACAGCTGTTTAGTCCCAATCCTGTGAGTTCTCTCTACACTCACTATGTGAATGGAAATGCTTTTACTTTCGATATTAAACATATCTCTTGTTTTTACTGTTTACTGACCACATTTCCACAAAACTATGCTTCCAGGTTTTGAGAATGTGTTGAAGGGCTTCTAACCCACTTCCAGTAACTTCAAATCTCCTTAACTGTCTTCTTTAATTGATACGCCCCAAAATTTGACCCTTCTGAAATGATGACTTTTTTTGGTCAGGCAGTGTATTTATGCCTGTTTCCGCAACGTAAATCTCTGCTTTCTCTCCCCCTCACACTCTCTCTCTCAACATCCCAGGCCTGTGCTAGCTCAATCTGTCCCAGGATTATTAATGTGCCAAAAAAAACAGCCAATCAGAGGCTGTAAAGGAAGGCAAAATCTGATTGGTTGTTTCCATTACAATGTTCTTCCAAGCTTGAGGTTTTCAGCTAAAATAAAGGAAATACATAATAAAACAAAAATACTTCTGCACCTCCAGCCAGTGTTTTTTTTTCCTCATTACCCAATTTGGGTACTACTTGGTTTGTGAGCCATCATTAAACACGAGAAGAACAGAAGGATAATGTTAACTTTTGCATCATGTCTAATATTGTTTATATTGAAACAAAGTGGAATGAAACCGACACGTGCTACACACACACGCAAGAGTTTGGAGGAGACAGACGACAGTGATGATGTGACATTTAATCAGCGATCTACTTCAATGCTCAGGTACCAATCAGCTTCCATATCTTATTCGATCTATGCTAGAATGCGCCGGTCCATGCCCAAGACAACCTCTTCAAACCAACTTGAGTCCGGTTTCCGGAGCGCGATACGATTGTGTTCTCACTGATCAAAATTAACCAGACTTTGGTTGACTGGACTTGAAAAAAGAGAACACTAAAGCTCTGCTGCATCACGCTCATCACTGGGCGGAGATCAACGTGATCCTTCCGACAAGTTGTCAATGTTCAGCAACAGTTAAACAAAGGGGACGGCACGGTGGCTTAGTGGTTAGCACAGTCGCTTTGCGACTCGAAGAAAACTCACCAAGCACAGGGAGAACATGCAAACGCCACGCAGTCCCTGAGGTGGGAATCGAACCCGGACCCTGGAGGTGCAAGGTGACAGTGCTCTCCACTACACCACCATGCTGCCCATCTCTGCGACCCTGAGATCAGATGTTAACCATAAAGATGAGAGGTCTATTATGTCACCGGTTTTGACAGATTTTTTTTTTCAGACCTAGAGCTGACTTATTATACACAGATCTGGCAACCCAAGCCTGTCCAGGCTGCTTTTTTTTATATCAGAACATTGCCAAAAAATGCCAAATAACAGAAAGAAAGTCCTTGTAAAATGAATGATGAGCAGACAGATGAGCATCCTCACTGACAGCATGCCTCATCTTGCCAGACACACACGTCTTCACAGGCCCTAACACACACACTTAACACCTATCCTACAGTCCAACATCTCCCTTTAAACACATGTTTAGTGTTTAAACACCACTGGATTAGTATGAATGACGGCTCACACACTCACACACACCTGCACTGAGTTCACACAGATAATTCCATCCGTTAAAGAGATTTTTAAAAACGATACTGGTCTGGTCTGGTTGATGGATGTGAATGGTCTGACTGGGAGAATGAAGTTGACAATTAAAAGCTAAGTCATGTTAGCTCAGTTAGCGCGAGCCGGAGAGGGAATAACGGCAGCGACTAGAATGTTCCACCGCTGGATTATGTAACGGCAGGACAGACCTGATATACAGCATTTCTGCAGGAAATTACAGGTTTTTATCTCCATTCTCAGTTAGCTAACAGGCTAATAGCGGCTCACTGCCAGGCTCCTTTCTTTCGCTCCTGAACATTATCCATCTGTCGCGTCCCCAAACACACCAAGGTTGCTAATAAACACAGCACCTTCTCCCTTTAACTCAACCCAAACTACATGTAATACGAGCAAAAAACTCAGCAGGACTCACCGTTATCCGAGGAGAGAGGTGTGTGTGTGTGTATCCGCAGAAGGGCGCAGCACTGCATTGGAAAACGGCGGCTGTTGTTGGAAATGTGTGTGATGAGATAAAGGCGGAGGGTCTGTTAGTGGGCTTAACAATAACGGGTCGATGTGGCGACATCTGCTGGTCAAATGCTAAACGTACAGCTATAAAGATAAAATATACAAAGTAGTGTATTCTACATACTGTAGCTCTTAAACCTTTTTTGTTGTTGTTGTTGTTGTTGTTTTGCTGTTTTGTTTTTTTGTTCTTTTATTTTTTTTTTAGAAAATATATAGGGTTCATGTATTCCTCAGGATTGTGCAATATAGAATGACATCTTTTTTCATCACAACCTAGGCAATATGATGAATTGTGTATTCTGGTAGTGGTAAAATTTATGCGTTATGAAAGTAGTGATAATGAACTTTCAAACCCGAATGCACATTTCGATGTCCCTTTTTATTTTATTTATTTATTTTTTAAATCATCATTGACCTACTGTATGCTGTGTTTGCCGGCACAGATCTGTGCCACTTGGGTTTTCTCCCTGCTAAATGAGGATGGGTCTTCTGTTGAATCTGTGTTTTCTCGAGTTTTGTTCCTATTGCTATCCCAAAGAGTTGTTTCTTGCCGTAAACTGGCCACGCACCTCCAGGGTCGAGGGTTTGATTCCCACCTCAGGTCTCTGATCTGTGTCTGTGAAGTGTGCATGTTCCCGTGGTTTGCTTGGTGGGTTTTCTCCGGCAGCCTAAAGACACACAGACTAGACTAAGAGTCGTTCCCAAATTGCCTTTAATGTGTGTTTGTGTGTGCCCTGCGATGGATTGGCACCAGCCTCACACCCAGAATGTCCTGGTATAGGCTCCAGGGCCCCCATGACCCTGTATAGTATAAACATTATAGAAGATGAATTAATTAAATGCCTGTCAGACTGGAGTTTAAATCTTAGTGCTGAAAATTGCACCTTGAAATTAATGTACTGTTTTTTTTTCTGTCAGATTCCCACCTGACCTTTTGTATAACCTTACGCTTTAATCATTGTGATTTTAACCTAGCAATAATATTCTTCTACACCTTGTTACTTGTACGTTGTTGTATAATCTGTGAACTGGCTGCTGTAATGTTTGTACTTGTTGCGTTTCCTCTGGGTACTCCGGTTTCCTCACACAATCCAAAGACTTGCAGATTAGGCTAATCGGTGCTCTCAAATTGCCTGTGGTGTGTGGTGAACATTTTTCCTTAAAATATAATACACTTTAAATGACAGTCAGTGGAATTGTTATAACACCTCTGAATGTTATATCACAACCATATCCATTACATTAATAAACCAAGCTGCACATATAAGTTTGGCAGTACACTATATATATTGCACACGTCAAATATTATGTTCAGAAAAAACTATATTTTAATCCCATACTGTACATATTCTCTCTATATAAATCAAACTAATCAAATTTAATCCTGCTTGTGTACAGTGACAAAAATGTCGTCCTGTTCTACTGAATAACATACAGTACTATTATTAACAATAAATATATGTACTGTACAGCCCTTTTGTTTGTACTGTACACATTGTTGTTGGTGTTGGTGGTGTTTATTGGCTTTATAAACACCTAGAGCAATGCTGAGTAAAATTTTGTCACGTCAGTAGGCACATGATTTGACAGACTGGAAGGCAACAAAGATAAAACACCAAGTAAAAAGGAAAAAGACCTAATTTAAAAAAAAAGTGCATGTAGTATTTGTTTTATTGTAAAGTAAATCAGACTTTGGTTTACTTTTCTAATTAAAAGTCTTCCCTTTAAATACACAGTAAAGTATCAACCAGTCTTGATCACCGATAGACAGACATTATAGATAATATAACTTATTATTAGATTATAACTGTTTACAATGGTGAAATCAGGTGGGAATCTGAAGAAATTCGACATTGACATGCATTCATTTCAAAGTGCAATTATTCAGCCCCAAGATTTCAACTCTAGCCTGATAGGCATTTAATTAATTCATCTTCTACTACAGTTATCCTGGAACCTATCCCAAGGGTACACCATGGACAGGGTGCCAATCCATTGCAGAGCACACACACACACACACACACACACACACACACACTCTCTCTCTCTCTACGGGAAATTTGGGAATGCCAATTAACCTAATCTTCATGTCTATTGACTGTGGGAGGAAAACGGAGTTCCTGCAGGAAGCCCATTAAGCTTGGGGGGAACACACAAACTCCACAGACACAGACAGACATGAGGTCGGAATCGAATCCTCAACCCTGGAGATGCGAGGCCACAGTGCTGATCACTACACCACCGTGCTGCCCCTGATAGACATCTATTTAGGAAAATAATATGGCAGCATATTTCCTTAGGAAAAAATAGTCCTGTTTTTAAGTTACATCCTCTGATTGTGCTGCTGGTCCAGTTGTTCCAGTAGGAAACTTGGGAGAACGGCCAGACCCTTGAGGTCTAAGGAGGATTGTACACTGATCAGCCATAAAATTATGACCACATGCCTAATATTGAGTAAGTCCCCTTCTTTGCCACCGAAAACACTAAAAACTGTGAGTTCTGACACCTTTCTATTGGAATCACCTTTCATGTTTTTCTCAGTTTGAGCTACAATAGCTTTCTACTAGCTCAGACTGAACAGACCAGCCTTCGCACCAAATTTGCATCAGTAAGATTTCGCCACCCACGAACCTGTCACCAGTTCACTGTTTTTTTATTTTTTCTTGGATCACTTTTGGTATTTTGTCTAGCCTTTACAATTTGTCCCTTCTCAAAGTAGCTACATTTTCAACATCTTCTTACAATGGCGCCTGGAAATGTTTGGGATATATCAGGCATATAGCAAGTGAACCTTTTTTTCCCCTGAAGTTGATGCGTTGGAAGCAGAAAAAATAAGCGAGGTAAGGATTTGAGTGACTGTGACACGGACCAAATTGTGATGACTAGAGGAGCGGCTCAGAGCAAGACCAAAACTGCAGCTCTTGTCGGATGTTCTTGGTCTGCAGTGATCAGAATATATCAAACGTTGACCCAAGAAAGGAAAACCGGTCAACTGGCGATAGGGTCATCGGCGGCCAGGACTTACAGATGCACAAGGGGACTGAAGGCTGGCTCGTGTACTGTAGATCAAACTGATGAAAAGGGTATGATAGAAAGGTGTCAGAACTCATAGTGGGGACACATCACTGTGGGGACCTTCTCAATATTAGGCTTTGATATAATATCATTATTGAATATGCCACAACATTTTAGACATAAAGGGGAATTCTATCTTGTCTGGAATCAGAATATATTCAGGGATTGTCCCATGAGCAGCTATCCTATCCTCCCTCAAATGGTACGGGTTGGTGGGCGTGGCTTGCGCACGTTTTCACGTCGTCGGCTGGTACATTCTTACGTCATGACGTCGAGTTCGATAAACGTCGTCGGTAAAGAGAGAACAGAGGGAGGGCGATGTTGGAGGACCAGATAGAAAAAAAAATATATATATATACATATAATAATATGTGCGATTATGACCGGGTCGCGTTTATATAACCCGTTCCGTTCGTTCCTGTTGTTTTTTTAAAGCTGACCGAGGTGTATGAGGAGCGACGGAGGAAAGCGTTTTACCTTGAAAAGGTAGCGAAGGAAGGAAGGAAGGAAGGGGAAAGCAGAGAGCAGAGAGGGGGGCTGTTGCTGCTGCTGGATATTTGGAGAAGGAAAACAACATGGCTGCTGTGGAGCTGGAGTGGATCCCTGAGACCCTGTACAACACCGCTATATCCGCCGTAGTGGATAATTACAGCCGGTCGAGGAGGGATATACGCTCACTTCCTGAAAATATCCAGTTTGACGTCTACTACAAGGTAAACCGGGGCCGTTAACGCGCTGCACGCGCAAGCGCTGGTGACTGGCTAGTTCGGTTAGCGAGAACGCCTGGGTTAGCGTTTTTCTCTGGTTAGAAATGTTAGCTTAAACTAGCAAGACTGGAAGTTTTAATAACAAATATAATGGGGGAAAAAAAGTGTCCGTGTGTTAACCTTTAAACTAAGCGTTGTTGTTATTCAGGATAACATAGGAAGTCATAACGTTAGCTAGCTGGCCAGGTCGAGGAGTTAACTCAGCTGGTTAATGATGGATTAATCGCTCACCCAGATCACTACATTCATTTTCTTTTATATGGCTTAGTTATCAAATGTCAAACTAATTTAATATATATGTCTATTTAGTGTATATAAAAACGTGTCGTAATGTTGTTGATGTTGACGTGGACGCACGAGCTGAATTCTGGGAGTGTTTAAATTCTCGTCGACTTTACTAAACAACTCCCTCAGTGTTCCTGTCAGTGTTTTATAAATAGTAAAGAATGCCCTAATCTGCCCTTATAGCGTAAACATAATGTCACTTGTTCATGGCAAAAGATTTTGATCTGAAGCTGGTGGTTGTTGTTATTACAGATATAAAGTTAACAACTCAAGTCGTTCCAGTTGTCTTGGTGTAAAGGGAAGTTACACATCGTGCAGGATGTAACAGTTATAGTATGTTACATCAGTTGTATTACATCCGATCACATCTCAATAATTTTAAACCATGACACATAGAAGCAGGAATGTTGTGGCATTATGTACGACAAGTAATAATATCGTTTTGTGTGCGTTAAGGTGTAATTCAAAATGTATGTATGTTTGTACTTAGAATACATTTTGTGTAATAAGTCTTTGTTTGACCAAAAATTAGAGCTGCGGTAATAATGAGACACATACACACACACATACACACCATAGTGCACCAGACAGTATTATCACAATACCTCGATGGCGATTCGATTTAAATCGTGACTATTAGTATCATGATTTTATCAATATCCCAGTTTGACACTTTTAAACCTTCGAAAAAGTTGAATGAGAAATGAAATGAAGCCTGCTCCTTATAACATTAGTTTTCTCACTTAAAAACCAAGCGCAGCAATTAAACAATACAAACTAACTTCAAATACAAGAGTTTAACCTTTAACTGAGTAGCACATATCTCTGACATCGGTCATAGTTTTTATTTTTAAAGAAACTTTGCAAATTATTCGCTCCTGTCACACAGGATGAAAATGTGTAAATAGTTCAGGGTGGAGTACCTGAAGGATTATAAAGAAATGGTGACTTATCACCATAAATGCCTCCAAAGTCTTAAAACTCAACATGACAGTAAGCGCAAGAGTTGGGTGGATGCGAGCACACAGGTGCACAGGGCTTCTAATGCAGACAGTTTTCGACTCATTAGTGCTCACAGTGTTTGGAGACTAATTTGTGCACAGAGTTTAGAGAAAAAGCCAGATCAGAGGCTTTTAACACGTACATTTTAAAAATGCATAAAATGGCATAAAAATGCATTTCTGTTTCGCCACTCAGAAGCTGTGCTCAGTATAGTATCAGATATATCTGACGCTGATCAGCTGATCACCGGTTATGGCCAGTCAAAGATAGATAGACAGATGGATAGATAGATTGATTTTGGAGTCAGTGTGGCGATGTGTGAATCACCACACATAACTGTCTCACTTCCTCATCAACCGTCTCTAATAAACAATAAATTCAACTGATATGTTAATGTCTTGGTGTACTATTAATATCACACAACAGCAGTTCAGTTCTGCAATATCACACTCAAGGCCATGCTGTTGTGATGAATATCAGTACGGTTGTGATGCGTAGACACAAGGGCACAGCCAGAGTGCTGAACGAATCACATCTGTGCTGATATTCAGTACAACGGTGCAGCCTCGAGTGGGATATTGCTTTTATACAGCAGTTCCACAAACATTATTTATTAGGTTTAAATTCTTACCGGTACTATGTACCTGAAAGTTGATGAGAATAAACTATGTAAGTGGTGGACACGCCATTAAATTTCATAAGTTTCTTTTTTTTTTCTTTTTTTTTTTTTAGATTTCCAAGTACTTCACTTTAGGAATATCGGCTCGGTTAATGTCCTGGTTTCGGGGTAGATCCCAAATAACGTTAAATGGAAAGTCAGTGTACTAGCGTGTAAAATCATTTGTTCCACACACCAAGCAGTGCCCTTCATTAGGGATTACAGAGGGATTTGGGATCAGATGTGTTTTCTTGCTGAAAGTGCCTCTTTTATTGGATTTGAATGCGGGTTTTGGCAGGCAGCTGCTTTCTTGTTTTTCCAGTACTACAGACCATAACGAACTACTTTCACCCAGGCTGATGACCGACAGTCTGTGTAATTAACAGTTCTTAAAGCACCTGTGTGACAGAGTGATACAAATAGTTAAAAAGTCCCATACCTAGGTGCAGATTAATTTCGTGATTCTATCGAAGTAACATCTCAACTTGACATAACTTTATTTATGACTTATGACAATAAGACATAGACCTTAGAAAGTTGTAATAATTAAAACGTTTAATACCTTAGCTTTATTCACCAGCTTCACAAATGAATTGAACATGCATAATTAAATTCCTTTTTTTAAATTTAAATAAAAAAATTTTCACATGACTACCAAAAGCAGCATTTAAACAACTGTGTATCTCTATCATTGGCCATAATTATTATTTCTAAACAAGCTTAGCAAATGATTCACTCCACGTCACATGGGATGCCAGTGTGGGAATAGTTTAGAGTGCACCACCTGTAGGTTTATAAAGAAACGCTGACGTTTTACCGCCTCAAATGCCCCGAAAGTTGTGAGCGTGCGACTTCTACCACGGGTATGTGCGGTTTCTGACGCATGTATTGCGAGACTGTTTAGCGCATGTGGTGTTAAATGGTAATGTGTGTGTTTTAAGACTAATAATTTTTTTAACACATGAAACCTTCGATAATGTTCGATAATACAAACCCATCCATCTTTAGCTGTTATCGTCTGTAATCAGCATTTCTGGAATCCACTCTTGTCTTTTAAATCCTTTGTAATTAATTGTTTGTTTTGTTTTATGTAGAGTTCGGCGTGAATTCTTTTCTTAAAATATTTCATTAAAGTGTTTGAGCGTTTGGTCAAGATGATGATGTTTCTTTTGCATGTGTGTAAACACAAATTAACATAAAGGTACTGCAGTGTGTAGCAATATCTGTCGTTTTACCATACTAACATTACCTTCAGTTGTCCTTTTTTTATTATTATTATTACCCAGAACATTCACATCATTGCAGACTCGTATCCTGCAGATTGTCTGTGCTTTAAATCAGGGTTCAGTAAAGCCGATATCAAAGCTCTTTCAAAGAGGTTGGTCTGAAAAACGATGTTGTGCAAACTGCTGTTCTGATTGTATTTACTACTGAATGGCCTTTTTGTTTCCCCTCATCCATTTTCCAGCTCTGTTACTTTTCCCAAGGGAAGGGGTCACTTTTCTGCATTGTGCCACATGGATGATAAACGGATTAGTCAATCTTGCATTTCTCTGTATTTTCCAGCTTTACCAGCAAGGCCGGCTCTGCCAGCTGGGAGGGGAGTTCTGTGAGCTTGAGGTCTTTGCTAAAGTCCTCCGAGCCTCTGACAAAAGGTGGGACAGAGATCTATTTTGTTTGTCAGTATGCAATACTGAGTAAAGTACTCCGATACTGAGTAAAGTACTCCGATACTGAGTAAAGTACTCCGATACTGAGTAAAGTACTCCGATACTAGTAAAGTATCATACTGAGTAAAGTACTCCGATACTGAGTAAAGTATGAGGCTTATTTTAGTAAATGCTAGAATGTAATTATTATGACCCTTTTGAGTTTTTATCTTTCCATCACTTTGCGATTCAGGATAAACTTTTTCAAGCTAGTTGCACTTTAATTAATAGGAATCAAGAATAAAGTTTCTATTATTTATAGCAAATGAGTCTGACCAATGAAAGTTCGGAACGTTAATGCTTCTTTTAGAAACTTGGAGTTTTCTTCCTATTTTGTTTGTATGTCATGTGTCTGCTGGGACTTGGCCTTTTGATCTTTTCCATTGACCCTGAGATTTGTTTTTTAACCTGTGTCCTCTCAGGCACCTCCTACACCACTGTTTCCAGGCACTAATGGACCACGGCGTGAAAGTGGCGTCAATCCTGGCCAACTCCTTCAGCCGGAGATGCTCGTACATTGCCGAGTCGGACGCACACGTTAAAGAGAAAGCCATCCAGTTTGGCTTTGTTTTAGGTCAGCAGATGTGTTGAGAGTTTTTATTTTTATTTTTTCCACCATTTTTATTGTTGGTGACACACTGAAAGTGGTAGTAATGTCACTGTTTTCCTGTCAGGTGGCTTTCTGTCAGATGCTGGGTGGTATGGGGACGCAGAGAAAGTCTTTGTCTCATGTCTCCAGCTGTGTATGTTACACGATGAGATATTGCACTGGTATCGTGCACTGGAGTGCTGTGTCAGGTGGGACAATTTTTTTTTTAATACAGCAGTAAGGAAACTATTATCACCTAGCCGTAATTTCGACACTGTTTTTCACAGTAAAACCCTAGGTCTAGGTAGTTAAGGTTCAACTTCGAATGAAAGCTTGAATTATTGGGTCAATTTGTGTTTGATGACTGAAGCTACTCATAGATTGCCAAGCCACGTCACTTTTTTTTTTTTTTTTTTTTTTTTAATTGCACCTCTTGTTTGGATTGTCAGGTTGCTTCACGTGCGCAACGGCAACTGCAAATATCACCTGGGAGAGGAGACGTTCAAACTGGCTCAGTCATACATGGACAAGTTAGCCAAACACGGTCACCATGCCAACAAGGCTGCTCTTTACGGAGAGCTGTGCGCTCTGCTCTTCGCCAAAAGTCACTACGACGAGGTGAACACCCAGGCCTGATCTTTTTTGTAAAAAAAAAAAAACTGCTTTTGATATCCTGCATTTTAATACATCTAAACTTGGTGTTTCAGGCGTACCGCTGGTGTATAGAGGCCATGAAGGAGATCACGGTCGGTCTGCCTGTGAAGGTGGTGGTCGATGTCCTGAGACAAGCCTCTAAGGTGTTTCTTTAACACTGTGCACTGGTCACATTTGGTTCTCCACAATCATTTGACACACAGACTAGAACAGCAGTATACCAAAGTAGATTTATACTGTAAAGTGACTTGTTTTGTTACAAATGCTTCTCCTGCAGGCATGTGTCGTTAAAAGGGAGTTCAGGAAAGCTGAGCAGCTGATAAAACATGCAGTATTTCTAGCACGGTAAGCTCCCTCTGAACAACGGGTTAACGTCCTCTATGATCCGTGTCCTTTTGTTATGCTAAGCATGTTTGTTTAAAATAGTCAGGTGAATAATCATGTGATTATACATTACTTTAAACATGTTCTAGACATATGAGAAACTACAGTAGTGTTTGCTACACTGCATTCTTCCTGGAAAAAAAAAATCTAGTAGATGAACAAGCATAACACACACACATAGGCTTTCCTACTTATTCATATACATGCACACAAACTCTATATGTGTAGCAATACAGTGTATTGTCCGATGTTTCCAGTTCAGTGCATCAGTGTACTGAAGTGTTTCAAGCATCGCATTAGACCGACTGTACAATGAAGCAGGCTAATTGGTGCTTATTTTATGTGAGATGTACGGTGACCCAGAAATACCAGAACTAAAAAAAACTAAATAACAAAACCGAAAATGAAATAACAAATATGAAAACAAAATTAAAAATCAGAAAACGAAATACCAGAACCGAAAACGAAATAACAAATTGAAAAATGAAATAACAAATTGAAAAACAAAATGAAGGCGACGAAAGCAACATATAAAAAATTCGAAAACACAACAACATTTACAGATACAAAATGCAGAATAAGAAAACACATTTCAGTTAAACCAGAAAAGGTAGGTATAGTTATTTGCTAATTAAATTCTCATCGCTGATTGGAAGAGACATCTGTCACTCAAGACGGATAAGAAGCCTTACTGCAGCCTCACGGAATTTTCTGATTCATGTTTATGGTTTTGCTTTGTACTTCTCTGCCACCGTAGAGATGTAATAAATAATTTATGCAAATCCACACTATTCAAAAGTTAGTTTTTTTTCTATTTTATTATATTATTTATATTTTGGTTTTTGTTTTTCCCACAGTAACAATTTTGCAGTGAACATTCTGT
The DNA here is from genome assembly GCA_011419295.1 of Clarias macrocephalus. Taxonomy (NCBI): domain Eukaryota; kingdom Metazoa; phylum Chordata; class Actinopteri; order Siluriformes; family Clariidae; genus Clarias; species Clarias macrocephalus. The sequence goes on from JAAGKR010000819.1 coordinate 105,256, forward strand.
TACTGATTTATTCATGGATTTTCTTTTTTCAGGGAACATTTTGGACACAAGCACCCAAAGTACTCCGATACGCTACTAGATTATGGCTTTTATCTCCTAAATGTGGATAACATTTGCCAGTCTGTCGCCATATATCAGGTGGGTTTGGTGGGGGGTTTTTATTTTTTTTTTTTTGCTCTTATATTGTTTATTAACCAGATCGATTTTTTAAACTTATTTTCTTCCCCCCCCATCAGACTGCCCTTGATATTCGGCAGTCTGTGTTCGGAGGGAAAAATATCCATGTGGCCACGGCGCACGAGGACCTCGCATACTCGTCTTATGTGCACCAGTACAGCTCTGGAAAATTTGACAACGCACTGTGAGTAAAGCGTTCTATTCCTGGACATACTAATTGCCTTTTTGGCTAGACAGATGTAGCAGATAATGACCGATTAAATCGATTTTCTTTTGAAATATTTTTTTTTTCTGCTCCTAAGAAAGTGTTTTTCATGTTTGGTAGGTCAGAGTAGGCAAAAAACAGACAGAATGTCCCAGTGCAAAGAGAAGGCATGCAAACAAACTTCACTTAAATCAGTGCAAATACCATTTCATTGCCAGGAATAGTTCAGAAGATATGATGTTTTCTTGGAATACAAATCACACATCGTTTCATAAACAGTGTAATTCCTTCGGGATCCTTCAAAGGCTCTTGGAATGAGCCAAGAGTCGTCAGACATGTGAACACAGACCTCTGCCTGGTGTTCTGACCTTTAGCACGGTTAAGTTGTTCCGTCAGAAAGAAGAATGTTTTTTTCTTTTTATTCACAGAAAAGTTTATTCAATAATATCAAGTGCCCAGCTGGATGTGTCATGTTTTTTACTAGTCTTTCTCAACACTTCAGATTTCATGCAGAACGCGCCATAGACATCATAACTCATATTCTCCCTGAGGATCATCTACTACTGGCCTCCTCCAAGAGGGTGAAAGGTGAGAACCATGCCCTACAGCATTTAAAGTGATGTCTTTGTACCTAGAAGTGATGAACACTAGGGGGGAAAAAAGCAACAATTACACTTTTTATACTTTGTTTTTGTGGTTTTGTTAATTAGAAAGAAAATAGCACGACACTAGCTTCAACAGTTTAATTTATATTTTTGCTTGTGTGTTTGTTAATAGCATTAATCCTGGAGGAAATTGCCATAGATTGCCACAATAAAGAAACAGAAGAGCGCCTTCTGCAGGAGGCCCACGACCTGCACCTCTCGTCCCTGCAGCTGGCCAAAAAAGCCTTCGGAGAGTTTAACGTCCAGACGGCGAAACATTACGGCAACCTGGGTCGTCTCTACCAGTCCATGCGCAAGTTCAAGGTTAATATGATTTTTTTTTTTTTTTACTTTCAGTGAGCATTTTCACTAAGGCACTTTTTTAAAATCTAGTTTAATAAATGATAAAGAGCAGACACATGACAGAGGTGTTTAATAAGACCATGTATGGATTAGAAAGCAAATCAATCACAACAGATCATAGTTGGGTTGTTTTTAAACACGCGATAGTGTTTCACAATGGGACTAAGGTCAACCTGATGAGTTTCTTAGAGCAAACCATGTCAGCTGATTAGTCTGACTGAATGAAATTTTAATTTACTTCTAAGACTCGTTATGTTGTGTATGACAGGAGGCTGAGGAGATGCACATCAAGGCCATCCAGATTAAAGAGCAGTTACTGGGACAGGAGGACTATGAGGTAGCCCTGTCCGTGGGACACCTGGCTTCCCTGTACAACTACGACATGAACCAGTACGATGACGCCGAGCGGCTCTACCTCCGCTCCATCGCCATCGGTGAGTCCACGATAGGCACGTCTGTCCAAAGCTTGTGCCCAAAAAAACAAGTGAAAAACGTCGGCCCTGTCATGTGGAGATGAGTTTAAATCCTGAAGATTCCACATTTATAAAGAACTGGATTGAGGGATTAGTGCAGACTCTCATTCATTCTGTCAGTTAGAGCAGTAATAAGGAAATGTAGTGGTCTGTGAGCTCGTGTATGCAAAATAGCGTTAAACATTTTTTTTTTTTTTTTTTGCTGCTCTGCGACACTATGAACAGCAGTTCTGAAAAGATCTAGTTGGCTGGCTTTGTGTGTCCCTGATGAAGGTCACCCTCTCCTCTTCATTTCCTTTTTTTATTCTTCTATAATAAATAACAGGAGTGTCAACTATTTTAAAATCTACTACGTTTGGATTAAAAAAAAAAAAAAGATGGAAATATATATTTTATCCCAGTGCTTCTTCATGGGCTGTGCTGTTTAAAGCCTTTTAGCTGTGAATATGTAAAGAAGCAGAAAAAGCCAGCTGGTTATTTAAAGCATCTGTGTTGGTGCTTAGCAACCATGCACCTGCTAGTTCCAAAAGGGTCGACGCAGAGTTAACCGTGATAATAGGATTCAGTGGTTGAGCTTGTCAGAGCGAATCCGGAGGCATGACATTACGCCGTCGTGTCGGTCAATCGGTGGACCCTATAATACTGGTTAAACCTATGACTACACTATGATTTACATTACAAGTACTAGAAAGCTGACATCTGTGACCTGTTCAGAGTTTTTTTTTTTACATGCAGATACAATATCCTGATGTGATTTTATTAATTTTTTTATTTATTTATTATAATTCCTGTATATACCGTTTTTTGTATTTCTGTAGGAAAGAAGCTGTTCGGAGAGGGCTACAGCGGACTGGAATACGATTACAGAGGCTTGATCAAGCTTTACAACTCCGTAGGGAATTACGAGAAAGTGTTCGAGTACCACAACATCCTGTCCAACTGGAACCGCTTGAGGGACAGGCAGTTCGCAGTGGCCGACGCCTTAGAGGACGTGAACACCAGCCCCCAGGCCACAGACGAAGTGGTGCAGTCCTTCCTGCTGTCCAACAGCCACGCAGTGGGACGTTCCTGTATGGGTTAAATCCCAGGACCTCGTGGGATTCGTTCCACACACGAACCTACACTCACCCGCATCCTCACACATCCTCATCCGGATTTATTCACACCCCATCACACACAGCGGCGAGACGAGGCGAGACGTACCGGATCCGTAAGCCGCAAGGTCACCCATGTAAGCACGCCCGAGCGTCCTGTTATTCACAAGAGCCCTGGTGAAGAGACGCGGCGTCTCTACCAGCGCAATCAGAACCCTTCCGGTGGAAAATGCAGCCTCCTAATGGCACCCGGTTCACCTGCCAATAAAGGATTTTTTTTTTTTTAGACTTTAGAGAACCTGATTATTTATCTGACTTGCTAAAAAAAAAAAAAAGTGTGAAAAAATAGGCAGATAAAAAAGGCAGAAAGCAGCCTATTGGTTTTAAAGTTAGAAATATAATGATTTTTTTTGTCCCCTTGGTGTGTGGGGTGGGGAGGGGGGTTTAGCAGGAGGCAGGGGTGGATTGAAGTATTGCTTAACGCACGCCTACTGTGGATGTCGTTTGCCTGCATTCTGGAACAACACCACCACAGAGACAGAGTGCACACTGATGCAGGCTGGACAAAGACACCCATTCGTTGGGACAAGTGAAGGACACACAGGCCTCACTTACGCTTGTCTTACTGAAGTTCGCCACTTCTCCACATGATACAGAGCTCCACATTATAACCATTTTCTTATTTGTTGTGTTTTTGGCAAGTGTAAGGAAACCTGTGTTACGTTTTTAATCACTTCCTGTTTTTTTTTGTTTTGTTTTTTTGCCACAGTAAGAGGAATGGATGTGATTGTGGACCAGTGGATTTATTATTTCTTTTCATTCACAGTTTGTTGTTTGTTTTTTTTTCTTCAGATTTTTGTATCCTTGCATATTAGTACTGACATAGTTTAATTTTTTTTTAAATGCCAATAATTTATATACAAAGTGTGCTATAATCTTGTAGGTATATCATTGCAAGTGGATGAGCCAAAATGACTGATTAAAACTGATGGTGAGAACATGGCTGCCAATATGAGTGAGTAAAAGGGGGACAGGACGCACTACGACAAACGACCGCGGTGTCGGACAGCCGAGCAGCACCGGACAAACGCGGACACACAAAACTGTGATGCGCACGAGTGTGTGTCGTGTGTCATGCTGTAATTGGTCATTATTATTATTGTCCCTTCAGAGCCCTATTCAGATTTGCACTGGTTCATGCCGTCGGCTCTCTGCCAGGGAAAAGAGCTGAGCGCTAAACACCCGGCTTTGTGAAGAGGCTCCGCTACAGAGGGACCAATTGTAGAAGGGTTTGTGTTCATAGCGTAGTGCTGGTGTGAACTCGATGAGCTCTGTCATGGAGGCAGACGTTAATTAGTCAGCATGTACTATAATGCAATATCATACTCCTGATTAATTAAGATAATTAAATTCCTGTTACTTATTTATAACCTCTCTCCACTTGTTCTAAAAATCTGCAAAGAAAAAAAAATATATGCCCAGTGAAGCGAGTGTGCGACACGGTTTACACAGAAGCATTTCTTACTTTTAACACAAGGCAGTATTCTTAAACAAATCTGAAACTTTTCCAAATCACACATTCAACAAATATATGATTGTATTATTGTTATTATTATTCTACAGGACTATTGTTTTCAATGATGTGGGGTTTTGCTTCAAAAAATCAGCTTGTGAAGTCTATTTTAATGTGTGTCTGTGCGTGTGTGAAAATAGTTTAAAAAAAAAAAAGTTAAATGCAGAGCGTTGCCTTGATGTACATGGAGTGTTTTGGAATGTACCGATGATGTCATGCTGCAATGAAACATGACCCCAGCGCTAAGTCATGTCCCAGCCTCGTCCTTTATCGCGGTCGCTCGTCTGGTGGTGCTCTGGCTTCGCCGGCCCGTGCGCTTGCTTCAGACCTTGCCGTGAAATTAGTCGTTTGAATCGCAACACTAGCTCGCACTCCCTCAGCTCTCACGGTCCGCGTGCGAGTGCACTAAGGTTAGCCTAACCAATTACACTGTTGAAAATGTGATTTCAACACCTTGCAGATGATACAAAGAGAATCGGAGAAGTGGGGAAAGGTTTGCCTTGTTTACACGGGGGGGAAAAAAAGGAAAATGTATTATTGGACTATTGCAACACAACCAATAAAAACAACCTGTGATCTTGAGAACGATGTCTTTCGCATTCGAGTGATGATTTTGTGACAATGGGTCCGAGGTACAGTGAACATCTTGGGTGTTTAGTTGAGCGTGTAAAACTTTTATAGATGTAATTTTGGTATTTAAGAGTAGATTCATTTCTTATAATTTGCTGTATGAGACAGTGCAAGTGAAAAAAGTGAAGGAGGAAACGGTATGAGTAAGTCTGGAATAAGGTCTCAGTCAGATTACACTGAATGGGTTTGCGTTACTCAGTTGAAAAACTTGGTCTCGATTTAGTGGAGCAGTAGTTCAAAAACAGAAATAACGTAATTACACGGATGAATAACCTTGCACATGGTTTATTATCCCAGACGTCACCTTATATTTATACAGAACCGTTGTTGATGACTTTATAGAAAATGTTGCCTGTACAAAATCTTTTCTCCAAGGTGCGTTCAGGTCAACCCGATTTCTTATGAGAGACAAATTCTCTTTATTTCTCTGTATAATCCCCGGCTGCACTAATGCACTCCTCCCAGCGTTTCACTAGTGCTTGGATACCGTCAAGATAGAACGATTTCTCTGCACGCCTGAGCCGTAATCGGACAGCCTGGTCGGCTCCGTTAATGGTCCGAATGTCGAAATCCCGTCCGATTTCCTGTAACGTGCATGGCGTAAATGTGAGTGGTTGTGTGTACCTAAGATCAGTTCTGCACCTGTAATCATCCAACTATTATAACTTCCTTATATCCACAGCAACTATGAACACCTGTAACTAGCGGCAAAGGAATATCAAACCGATGTAAACGCAATAATGTAAATAATTTCCCCTTGGACACCCTGATAAGCTAGACTGGCATTAAAAACGGTTGCGTTGAAGGTTCAACTCGAATGTTAAACGCAAACAGAGAAGATCTACAGTAGATTCTACACAAATTGGGGGGGAAAATTAAAGCATTTAAATAAATAAATAAACAAATAATTATTATTATAATAAATAATAATAATAAAATTGGTGTCAAATTGAGGGATTGTTACCTGTGTCAAATATTCATCAAAAATAAAATACCATCTTTGACACTGTATCTATACAGTGCCGTGAAAAAATATTTGCCCTCTTCCTGTTTATTTATTTTTTCCATATTTGTCACCCTCAAATGATTCAGATCATCAATTTATTACAATTTTAACATTAAACAAAGATAACCAGAATAAGTACAAAAATGTATTATTTAAAATAATGATTTCATTTATTTCAAATTTACCCAGCCTTATGTGGAAAAGTAACTGCCCCCTAAACTTTAGTATGCACCAACTGCAATCAAGCATTTGCAATGCTTTGATATGTTTTATACCGTACTGCACAAGACGAGCATTAAATGGAACAATACATTTAATGAAAGCTAATATTCAAATATTCAAAAAAAATTTTGAAGACTGGTTCAAAAGATTAATTCAAGATTAATCACATGCTTTAATACGCATGGCCAGACGGGGGTGTGAGCAGGTTTTGCACTTTGACTCAGTTTCCAATCCGACCATTTTAGAAGTTTGTGTTTCATGAGGCTTTGTTCCCATAACTACAGTAGATGCAAGTGTTAAGGGAGAAAAATATTTGTTTTTGTTAAGCTATAAATGAATGCGTGATGGGCAGCGTGCAAAAAAATACTACAACCAGCCGTTCTAGAGTGTGAGAGACATTTTGAGCCCTCTTATGATGTCCACACATACAGTATACACTCACTCATGCAATTATTAAAGTAGCTTACTCTTATTAATAATAATATTAATAATAAATATAGTTGAGTGGACCCAAGCACCTAAGAAAGAAAGAGCACGCTAAGACCTCTAAAAAGCTCCGGACGCTGATGTCACTGATAATATAATTTTTCACATTGTATCTAAACAATGCTGTGAAAAAGTATTTGCCCCCCCCCTCCCCCTCCATTTTTTTTTATAAACAGTAGTGCGATGTATAAAATTACACAGTCATGTGCCAACACTTTTGGAATGTGGGGGGGGGGGGGGGGATTGGGATTTCGGTCTTTTTGATCGTGGTATGATGGTTGGTGCCAGACCATCTGGTTTGAGTGTTTTCCCGTTGATCTCCTGGAATTTTCACACGCAAGTTTTTTGACGAACAAAAAAGTCATTCGTCAAATTCAATTTCTTTGGCTGAGAATTTTACCTCTTTCACTAACTCTGAGAAATGATCCATCACATCATTTAATCTTGGCTTGCTTACTGTAATCTATTACACACACATCCACATCTTCCCTACATTCGCGTCTCTTCATTGGCTTCCGATTCCCTACAGGATTGATTTTAAGAACTTTGTTTGTTTTAAAGTAACCCAACTGTTTGTCTCCTTCTCAATTCTCTGAGATTTTACGTCTTCACACACCCTCTAGGACACCCTGGACAGGTGGTTTTGAGGTCTAGACTCAAAGGAGATCGTGCCACAGCTGTATGCCTCCAAAATTGTGACCTTTTAAACCTCTTTCTGAATCGTCATTTGTTTTGAAATGTCTTAAATTATGACGCTGTCTCTTTTTACGGTTACTATTATGACAATATATTCAATTTATTCAAGCCCGGATAAAATGGGTGGTCCTGAAGGGCGTCCGGCGACCCCCTGCTGGGAGCAGCCAAAAGACCAACAACAACTAAGGAGAGTATTAGCCATTTTGTGCCATAGGTTCAAGGCACGCCGCGGCTGAACGATTTGAGATATCAAAAATCCCTTAACAATTTCGCATCCTCAGTGTCTTGAAATCATATACGCCCGGTTTGGTGGCGATTGTATAAATCCTCTAAGAGGAGTATATCAAAATCCACTGGGTGTGCTTTAAAAACAGCAGAAATGATCTGAATTCTTGGCGAGTAGAGCCCATGACATGCGTAGTAAAAATGATTCAGCTCAATGAGATCTAGAAGTTTCACATGGCACCAGATTCCCACCTGCGTTCTGACTTTCATGTCTTTTTGAGCATGTTAAGACCACCAAAAAGTAAGAGCACCCTCGGCACCCAGGCACACCACACGATCGTCATGGACCGGCATGGATGTGACTTTTCCGGCGATAGTCACCATCATAGCAACACGGCCCTTCACACACTAGGGATGATGTCATAGTGCTTGGGCCCTAAATAATAATAATAACAATAAACAATGTGGTCATGATTTCAAAAATTATTTCTACATTAAGATGATTAGATTAAATACATTTTCCAAAAAAATACAGCTTAATACACACCCGTCACCATGAGCGCTGCATGTTATTCTAGTGTGCGGAGGCAGAATAATCCAGGATGACTGGTGGGCAACCGCAGTAAGCAAATGAAGAGAAATGCGGGATAACCTACAGGATGTGTAGCAGACACAACTACTAATACCCCACGTAGAGAATTCAGCATAGTTGATGATGTATATAATTCTAGAAGTATAAGAGAGCACGAAGAACCACTTGTACAGGCCATTGACACAGTGCAGTTATGATATAGTATGTCATATCCTTAAATGGATGAAAAAGCAGCATGAAATTTGTGAGGCTGGTCGTATCTAAGGCATGTAAGTTGCCAAGGTTTTGACAAAAGGACAACGAGCCGGGGAGGTGAGGGAGGGTACATACACCGTGCTCAGGGTGCCAATCCATCGAAGGGCGCATACACTACAAGCAATTCAGGACAATCTAATCATATGTGGGATGTGGAAGGAAACTGGAGTTCCTAAAGGAAACCCACCAAGCATGGTGAAGACATGCAAACTACACACACACACACACACTCAGACTCGAGGTGGGAATTGAACCCGGACCCTGGAGGTGGAGGTGCACGGCCACAGTGCTAACCACTCCACCACTGTGACGGTTTATGTGGATTGAATTTAGCTATGGATTTTTTTTTTCATAATTCCTAAAGGCTTAATTTATTGTATGAATATCACGTTCCTTTTTCTTTTAAAAACTAATTGTTATAAAAACAAGTATATTGTCAGCATAGACAAATATGCTTATTTTAAGTATGTTTGTCAGTTGTGGTACATAATCATTGTATTCTTTCATTTTGTGTAAAAGAAGACCGAGTACAATCACCTATAGAGCTGCACATAAGGGCCAACCCTGATTCATACATCTGTTTACTTCACGACTATTAGTTAAATGTCACGCTTTGGTTTATGTAAGAATGTGTGTTTGGGATCGCAGCACCATCTAATGATGACACCCTGCAAATTAATAAATGAATGGCGGCAGTGGTTAGCGCTGTCGCCTTGCACCACCAGGGTCCGGGTTCGATCCCCGTCTCTGTGTGCATGGAGTTTGCATGTCCTCCCCGTGCTTGGTGGGTTTCCTCCGGGTACTCCGGTTTCCTCCCACAGTCCAAAAACCTGCAGATTAGGCTAATTGGCGTTTCCAAATTTCCCGTAGTGTGTCCTGCAATGGAATGGCACCCTGTCCAGGGTGTACCCCGCCTTGTGCCCTAAGTCTCCTGGGATAGGCTCCAGGCCCCCCGTGAGCCTGAATACAGGACAAAGCGGTATAGACGATGAGTGAGTGAAAAAGTGACCTCCATAGCTCAGCTACTGTACATATGAAGGGAAACTATCTACAGGGTACAGGGTACACAGGGGCCTGGGGCCCAGGAGACTTAGGGCATGAGGTGAGGTACAATCCATCACAGGACACACACACACACACACACACTATGGACAATTTGGGAAATGTTTGTGTTCAGCTTCATTTCCAATAAAGTATTTAATCTTTGAAATACTTCATTTTCATTCATTTCAGCTTCATCTTGCTGATTGCATTTTTTCTTATTACGTTTTTTCTTAATTTGTTTGTTTCTGTCACATCTCCAGATTGCTTCAGTTCTACTCTGTCCGTCATGAATAATGCGCTTTAAAAAGAAGTAGCCACTAGAGGGCGCCAAGAGAGTGTCTGAACCCTTCTCCAATATACCAAAACTTTTAAAGAAAATTATTATATCTTAAAAACTATACTAAGATTTTTTTTTTATTCATAATTTTTATGTTATTAAGGTTTTGTTTCTTTTTGAACCAGATATATATCCTGCACATGTTTTGTGCAATATATGTTTGAAATCAGGGAAATCATTTATGCTCACACTTTATCCAGGCAAGCAAAAAACACAAATATAACATATTTATGAAGTTTAAGGAGCAACAAAGTGTAATGAAATGTGAAAAGAAAAATTATTTTAACCGTTAATCATGTATTACTTTTCCATAATGTTTATCATGTGTAGGATCACATGGGGGCTAAAGCCTGTCCCGGTCACCAAGGGACACCTTCGATATCATGCCACACATCACCCAACCCGATATGTAGGGAAACCTGAAGGAAAGCCACACATCACAGGGAGAACATGCAGACTAGGGATGAGATTTGTATCCTAACAAGCTTCATCTGCATGTCTTTGAACTGTGGGAGGAAACCCATGAAAACCCAGTGCACACAGGCCCAAGGTGGGAATCGAACCCAGTCCCTGGAGGTGCAAGGCGACAGTACTAATCACTGCTGCCCCTTTTATTATTATATTAATAATAAATAATTAATATATACAATACACCCTACATACTGTACAGCCATAAGAAAAGAAAAATCTGAGTATTCCGAGAAGCCCAAAGAACCATAACATCCATAATAGCCAGAAAACCATAACAGTCCATAACGGTCTAATGAACATCTAAATCTGAGGTCCATATTGTTTTTTTAAGTGTTTCGTTTTGTTAAATGTTTGAGAAGTCCTGCCTTCTAGAAATAAAACCTTTAATAAGCAAAGTACATTAGATACTAAAATGAAACACCATAAACGTTATTATTTATAGTATTAAATATTCATAGATGCAGAAAGTAAGCAGCATGTCAGAGGTTCTTAAAGAGTTTATCAGGAATCTGTCCAACTGTAAATTCCACAGCCCTTAAAAATAATTGATTTCCTGAGCATAATTTAAGCGTTTAACTATTTACATAAGTTGTATAAACAGCACAAGACATCTATTCCTGAACCACAGTTTATCATCCTGCCTGTTTTTAAGCCATGATAGCTTGAATTAAACCTCCTTCATGTGATCCATCCAACAGGGTAGCAACTACACCAAGTTAATATTAAGACTTTAATTCATAAAGGGAAGTTATGATTGCTGACACTGTTAATATTTTCAGATGTCCTGGTTATGTTTCATGGGCCCCCAAGGGTCCCTGGATCCCACTGCTGTAATGTCTGCGTCTGTCAAGGCATCTGGGCGCATGATGCTGACCTACCTCAAATCCAGTATTCCTTCATGTACTGACCCACTTCAGTTTGTTTATCGTGGCGATCTCTAGTCTATCGCAAATGCCATCCAAACAGCCCTCCTGTACAGACCTTACCTTTAGGATTCATTAAACATTTTTGCATTCCTGTACATGTAGCTCACACAACACATCTGCTTTGAATGTTTTATTCAATTAAAGGAAATAGGTCGCAACAAAAGAATGGCAACTGAGTATCCCGAAAATCATCGAATACGCAAAATCTCACTACTATCGCTATTTCTGAACATAATGAAACAAGTTACCAAAATTTCTGTGGCTCAGCCTTCACCTGTTGCACAATCACTGAAGATTTCTAATGTCTTCCATTTTTATGTCCTATGCCCTTGGTGGAATCCAAAGCAGCACCACGTGTTAGACCGTCACATCCTGAAGAGCTGAAGAGGATTTGTTCCCTTCGGCTAATGATTTAGATCATTCCAAGGGAAAAAAAAACAACAACTCTGATTCATGAAAAACCTTGTTGTCCACAAGCAGGCCTAATCACCCCCCCCCCCCCCCCCACCACGCTCCCTCCATCTCACACACACACACTCAAAAAGTGCCCTGATGTCCTCTAAACAACCATAATGTAGACTATTGATTTGATTACATGTCTTCTACTTTCATACCATGAAATAGACTTGGAAGAACTAACATGTTTTATAGCCTCATGGCTATTAATGTGAGGCTAAACTGGCATGTGATTTAAGGCTAATGACCTTCAGAGGTTTGCTAAACTGGGATTTTTTTTGTTTGTTTTTAGTAGCATAATCATTAATCACCATCAGAGGTGTTATACTGTAGGTATTAAAGTTGTATGACTAAATGGACGAAATGGGTTCAAGCCAAACTTTAATGTCTTAAAACAAACACGCATTCATTTTGGAACTAATAGCACATATAAAAAGCAGAGCGGAATAAGAGCGAAATGAAAAGGGAAAGTTTTAAGGTGGCGGCAAGGTGGCGTAGAGGTTGGCACTGTGGCCTCGCACATCTGGGGTCGATTTAAGTTTAGACTCGTCCTCAAGTAGTAGTCAATATTTCCCAACTCTTTGTGGATCTACTCTATATTTTCCCACCAGACAATGTAGTAGGTGGTTCTGGTCCCTCGGAGCATGGTTCCACAGGGGCCTCTAAGGGTGTGCTGTGGTGTCTGGCATACGGATATTAGCAGTGGATCCTTTGGGTGCTGTGGCTTGTGGGCTAGGGTCCCCATGGAGCAGAGTAGTTTGTCTGGTGTGTCCCATGGGAGCTTGATCAGATTGGGGTATGGAGAGATTGGAAGCCGGATTGACAGAGTAGGGGTGCTTGCCTGCTGGGCCCATGATCCTGTTACCAGTCTGAGAGTGTATAATTAGTGATCAATGTTGTTCAGTTCACCTGGCGGTGGTTTTAATGTCATGGTTGATCGGTGTATATGGTTCACCCAGCTATTAAAAAAAATGCCTTTATACTGGTAAAGCCGTTACACATACGGCTGTGTGTTGCCACATATCACTCACTCATCATCTATACCACTTTATCCTGTATAAAAGGTCGTGGGGGGCCTGGAGGCTATCCCAGGAGACTTAGGAAGGCGGGGTACCTGGACAGGGTGCCAATCCCTCGCAGGACACACATATAAACATAGGCACATGTTCGTTCACATACTACAGGCAAACTAGCCAAATCTGCATGTCTTTTGGAGGAAACCCATCAAACACAGGGAGAACATGCAAATTCCATGCAAGGTGCGAATCGAACCTGAGTCCTGGAGGTGCAAGGCAACAGTACTAACCTTTTTTTTTCGATACTAAGTTTTACCTGCCTGAATAAAAAAATGATGATACTCACAATGTGACTCACAATTTTTCATATAATAAATCTATAAATATCCAGTTTTGTATTTATGATATGGGTCAATTTTTAACCACAACTCTAGTGTAAAAACTGGCCAAAACAAGCCATTCCAACTTGACAGTACGTACAGTTCAGGTGTTCTCTAAATCACACACAACACTTTACAGGAAAAAAAAAACTTATTAGGTGATTTTTCTTTTCAGGTTGTGCATCCCAAATCGGTGTCTTTTGCACAGATAGTGCACTCGGTAGGGTGGTAAAAGGCGGGTATTTCATAGCTGGTATAGTGCGCAGACGCAGGGAGTCAGGCGGCATTGTGACGTCAGGGAGATCACGTGACCCGGGATGGAGGCGTCGGCGCGGCACGGGAGGCGGAGGCGCGTCACACGCTACCACAACAGCGAAGTAGAGAGAGGGAGGGAGGGAGAAAGAGAGAGCGCGCGCGCGCGCGAGCGAGAGAGAGACCGCTACACCTGAGCAGCGGACACGAAAGAGAGCGAGGGAGAGCAGAGGGGCAACAGGCGCGCGACGTGAAATGAGGGCAACATGGGGGCTAAAGAGTCGCGGATAGGCTTCCTTTCGTATGACGAGGCCGTGAGAAGAGGTAACCAGCTCCCGCTTTGCGCTTCACCACTGATTGCGGCTGCTTCTGCTTCCTTCAACCCCCCCCCCCCCCCCCGCCCGCTTGTTATTAGTTAGCTTTAGCCTTTTAGCCTGGGAAGCTCGGGAACTCTACTCCGGGAATGTTAACGAGATTTAACTCCGAGGTGTTGGATGGATAGTTAGAGATTTACCGAGATTGCTGCAAACTGTGATGACTTTTGTGCTGAAGTCAAGTATGTGTCCAGTGTTCTCTGTTTATAGCAGCTTTACTGAATACCCACGTTTTATCATTATTATTATTATTATTATTTTAAAAATGTATATCTCAGATGTAGAGATGACAGATCTTTCAGATAAAAAAACAAAACAACTAGTCCTCCTTTACTGTACTGTACATGATCACGTGTCAGCCTGTGTGTGTGTTTCCTCATCCTTGAAATGATCCTGTGTTTACAGCCCCAGCTTGTGTACCTGGGTGTTATTTAAACTCCTCTGACCCTTGAGCACAGATACACTTACTGTACTGTACTCTGTCATAACCTCTCCCTCCTGCAAGAACCTCTGATTCGCGGTCATGGTAAAATTAATCAGAACGTCATCAGCTTCAGTAGTGTGTGCCGGACGGGACGAGTGTCTGGGATTGAGTGATCTTTATATCTTTTTGCGCTTTTTTTTTGTTTACGAACATGCTGGCACAAACAAACAAACAAAAAAAAACTATCATAGTTATACTATTGCTTTAAAATTGTTAGTGCTGTAAGAATCAGTTGATGCCTGATATTTGTCACACCGGATCATTCTGATCGCTCAATGATTGTCGGGTTCTACTCAACTGGAAGTCTGGTTGTTTTGATTTGTTTGCACAACTCACCCGATGGAATTTGATATACTCCTCCTAGAGTGTTTAGACGATTGCCACAAAACCAGGCCAATTTGATCTCAGGATATTGACGATGCAAAATTGCCAAGGGATTTTTAATATTTCAAACGGTTCAGCCGTGGCGATGCCTAAAACCTGTGTCTAAAAGTGGCTAATAACTTCCTAAGTGATGTTACATTCATCGAGTGACATCGCGTTGAGTAATGCTTCTTTTTCAGCATCTAGGGCTTTTTAGAAGTCTTAACATGCTCAGAATGCACACAGGTTGTTTGGTGTGGCGTCAAGGCACAGATGCTTGGGCCCGATCATCATTGCTTTGCAGCTGTATTTGTTTTTTTGGGGTTTTTGGTTTTGTTTACAGACATGCTGGAAAAAATTATCATAGTCATATTTTTAAAAAATCACTACATTACTGTGAGGATCAGACAATGCCTGAAATCGTTACCTCACCCCATGGCCCCATGTCCTGGTCCACTCCAAGTGGGTCCTGACTGTTTTTTGATATACTCTGATATCTTTTAGATACTATGTATATATCTTCTACTCTGTATATAAACAACCAAAACAAAATCAGTTGTGTAAGCGTCGTCGTCTTCAACTTAACAGTCTGTGTCATAAAATGATGTGTCACAGGATTTCCTCACCAAATGTAACAGCAGGCGGCACCTCATCAACTTATATGTCATAACTTGAGCGTTTCACAGGCGTTCCTTGAAACTTCAGAAGCTATGAGCTTGTCCTCATGTACCCGAGTTCGGTACTGTTACACCACCTATGACACGCTCACAGGATGTCCTAAACGTTGATGATGTCACTGACTACTTTTTATATTCAGTGTTTTAAGTTTTTGCGGTAGCCAAAGCAGCATAGTGCTACATTCGGTAATGACACCGTCTGCGGATGAGATCAGACTGTGATGCGTCTCCAGCGATGGTGCATACCACAGGCTTAGAACTAAGGGCTGCTGAGCAGCCTGAGGAGCGGCAGCGAGTTGACCACGCATTCCATTCGGAGATAATTAAAGCAGGATCTGAATGTGGATAGAGCCACCGGTACCTTCTCGTCCAAAAAACAAGAAACATGTACGTTTGTGAGGCACAGTGTTTTAGATCTACATCTGGTTCAAGCATATAAATCTATAACACTTCTATAAATCAAATAATGTCTCATGTTTATGTGTAACATTAAATCTCTGCACTGATTTTAGGTAGGCCCATTAAGATACTTAAAAAAATAAAAAGTCTAGAGAATCCATCCAGCTGCTAAAAGAATGAAAAACCTCAACGCCAGCAGATTATTTGCTTCGTCAGATTGGGGGGTAACAAATCTAAAAATGTGTACCTGCATTTGCATAATGACTCTGTGTCTCAAGAGCAGATTAGAGATGTCAGGCCTGCTGGCTGTGAATTATTAGAGTGTAAAAATGATAATGCATCTCGTAATGTCTTGAGCAAACCGAACAATGTTTAGCACATTTATTTTGGAGATTTTTTTTTTTCTTGTTATATTCCACTGTTTTCTGTGTATATACACACACGCTACCAATCAAAAGTTTGGACACACTTTTTTAATTCCGAGGTCTTTCCTTCATTGTAAAACAATGCCGAAGGCGTCCAAAATATACAGTAATCTCTTTTCAACAGTTGATATTGAGACGTGTCTGCCACTCATGATCTGTAAAGCATTTATAACGGCTTTATCATTATAAAGTCTTGCTGCATGAGAGCCAGTTTCATCATAGTGCTTGATGGGTTTTGCAGACACACTTGACAATACTGTTCTTGCAAGACCTATCCGGGAACAGCTGACGTTTGAGTCTTTAAATAACAGCTGACTGCTTTTTTTTGTTGTTTGTTATTGTTGTTATTTAATCACCGGATTCCATACCTGTTATGTCATAGTTTTTTTAATTTCCAGGATTGTTCTAGAATGTAGAAAATAAATTAAAACTTCTCTGTATATACAGAGAGAGACGCTTCTGAACACATTTGGTGAGGTCCTCCCATGGACCCTGGGCCGCTCGACCAGCTTTCAACCGGATTTTGTACCATGACGTTGGGGGTTTCCGATTAGTCCGCTACCAGCGCGTTAGTTGTAGGACTAGGTGCTCCCACTGTTAGACGAGAAGGTCTGGTGAGTGAGCTGCTATGGGAGAGACGAGTCATGCTGCAACATACAACACACAAACACCCAGGATGACTCTTCGCTTATTTATAACTTTGGGCAACAATTTGGGTGACACTCATCAACTATTCGTCACATAGTACACTTTAAATTTACGGAAAGGGAAAAACAAAATACACTTAAAGATTCCGATCATAAGCTGAATTAATTCATTAGGGTTATAGATATTTTGCTACGGCAAGAGAGCTAACTCTTAGCTATAAATGTTTACTGTTTTTAATACTGCACTCTTAAACTTCCTCTTTTCATCAGTGTGTCCTTTAAAGAAAACGTGAAAAAGGGATGACTGTCTTCCCGAGCGCTAACGCCTGTTTCCTCAACACCCCAGATTTTATAGTTTTTCTGACATCATAGTAAAGGTCGAAATGTAGTTTTTGTTGCATTCATTTATTTATTTATTTTTTAGAAAAATAAACTACACATGCCAACTCTGTCACTCCAGGAGATGATTGCTGATGAGTCTCACCCGAACATCATCGTCATCATCACTCCATACACACCCTAACATAATTTTAGGAAGTTGCCATCGCTGACACAATGGCCAAGTAAATCCTCTGCGTCGCTCTAGCCAGTCGTTGCCAAGCCTTATTTCTTCCTTACATGGTTCTCTCATCTCTCGACTCTTGCCTGTTTTTTGACCTTATGCTGGATTATATATACCCTTTGGACAGGTTTGTCTTGATTTCTCGTTATACTCGTTATACTCGTTATGCGCTTGTGCCCATCTGTACACCATGACTTTTCTAAACTTAGGGGTAAAAATTTTTTTTTAAATTAAATTGGTTTTATTTCTTTCATTTCCATCGTGCCCCGTATGACCAAACCCTGTTCCTCAATATTTGCGGGATTCGTTCAACCCTGTTGTAAATGTTGTGGAGAAAACCTGATGATGTAACTGTACACCAGAGGAGATGTCCGAGGTCTGGTTAGTGTCATGACGTTTGCAGTGCGGAAGACAGGTGCATGCATTGATTTGCATCCTGTTTGTAACTTTGCGTTCAGTGATTTGCATTATCGTCAAAGTGACGTGATGACCGTCTTCCCGGGCGCTGACGTCTGTTTCCTGAACCCTCCAGCTTTTATAGTTTTTCTTTCGGTTTGCTGCTGTGTTAAGTTGATATAAGATTAGGGTTAACGCTAGTTGTAATGTCGGCGAGTCAAAAATTATCCACACTTTTTTGATGTTACCTCATTAAAACATGTTTGAGGCTGAGCTGCGAGCCACGAATGCGCCACTGTCTTTAGTTCTTCATTGAAGTGAATCTTCATCTTTTTAGGGCTGCTTTCAGGGGACCAAACAGGTGGTAGTCTCATGGAGCGAGATCAGGACTACAGGGAGGATGACCTGACGCTCTGCAAAAATTTCATGTTGATGTGTTAGCAAAGTGTGGGCATGCAAGATCGCAACGCACTTGGATAGCACCCGGAGTTTAGGCTTCGGCTTCAGCTCTTTACTAAGTGAACCTTTTTCCTGATAATGTTCCAATACTGGCCCTTAAGAATCCAAGAAAACATGAATTTTCCAGATGGTGGTGGACTTTTGAACTCCTTCTCGGCCGGGATCGAGGATGTTTCCGTTCTATACTCTGTCGTTTACTCTCAGGCTCGTAGTGATGAATCCGTGTCTCATCAACAGGAATGATTCTCTTTAACAAACTTTCACCTTCCTTACAGTATCAGTGGAAATTGTGGTACACCCTCAGACCAAAAACAACAACAACAACAAAAAAAACAATTCAAGCAAATGCACAAGTCTTTCCTGTCGGATGTTGGTTTTGATGTCCGGAACATTCCGTCACTTGATTTTTATTTTTTTTGCAATACCTTGGATCTGTGCCAGTATTTAACCAGAGTATTTTAATAATATTATAATCTTGCAATTCAGTCATAAATTAATTAACAACATGAACACTTGGTGGTATTTATTTATTTATTTATTTATTTATTTATTTATTTATTTATTCGTGTTGCTGATATTTATGTACACAGACTCGAGTGAACTTGCTAGACGGCCCTGGCCAGCCGTCATCCAGACCATATGGTGATGCCAGAAATCAGACAGATATGTTTTATTATTACAGTATTATACTGTACCTAGCGGCGGGGGAAATTCGAGACCATCTTGAGTTCTTGTATTCTGTTTAAATTCTTACAACCTTAGGGACAATAATGTGGCAAATCAAGAAGCGAATGAATATCCATTGCCAGGTGTTCTGTTTAGTGAGTAGACTACCGGTTGGAAAAATGCGTGTCCTGGACTCGTGCCTAAAAGCCACAGCTTTTGTGTTGATTTGATACTTTGCCTGTAGGAGAATGGCTTTGTTTACTATTGACAGTAGATGTGTTTACACGGACCGAAAATATCCCGCTAATCATCGGAATCGCGGCTCAATCGGGAGAAAAAGTGCAAATGTGCGCGGTTCTTGCGAATCATGATTTTTCTTTTTTATTCAATCAAAAGCATTTCTTGAACGTATGAACATTAAATAGAATGTTAACAGTATTAAATATAAATAACTAATAAATACCTGTCACCTACAGTACTTAATCATCAGTGTTCGTTTTTATTATTATTATTCTCTTACTCACTCACAGACTCTTTTCTTTATACCGCTTTAGCCTAGCCTAGGTCTCAGGGGGCCTTAAGTCCAATCCTGAGAGACCCCAACCCTGGAAGGGGTGCCAATCCATGCCGGATCACACTCATACGCTCATTCACACACACGCTACAGTAAATTTGGGAACGCCACTTCTGCAAGCCTAATCTGCATGTCTTTGGACTGTGGAGGAAACCGGAGCACCCGGAGGAAACCCACCAAGTACAGGGAGAACATGCAAACGCGACGGGGTCTATCGGAAGCGATGGTAATAAAAAAAGCCGAACACAGCCACAAAGTCTGTTGTATTTCTGGCAGATTAATCTCCACTTTGCACGTGAAAAAAAAAAAAATTCAACTCTTCATTAAATGTAAATGCACAGTTTGTCTGATCAGTGTCTATGCAAACAGTTAAGCTGAGATCTCTGATCAGAATGATTTCAGTCAGATTGAAGGAATCCTGTCGCTGTTAAAAATCAGGTAACGACAGATATTATGTGTTTGGAAATGGTGATGAGTGGACATGATGGAAAACAGCCATATTCCACCATTCAGCCGGTGTGAAGCGAAGTCTGACATTTGTGTGCAAATGCTATCTTTAATAACGCTGCGTAATATGGCACGTAACATTGCACTACCAGTTAATATCTGATCAGTTCGACTGAGAAAGGCTAACGTTATTAGATCATCATCCCAGTTTCGGGTATTGCGCCGTGCTGTGATGCGATTTACTTATTCAATTCATTCGGATTTTCATTTTTACAAACAAGACACCCATGTAGAGTGAACGTAATGAAGCAGTGGAATATGTTTTCTATTATGGATGATTAAAGGTTTCGGAATATTTAATTACTTTTGGACAAAACCCTCCCCACTGAACACTGTAGCTTCTAATCAACGTCTGGAGCCTAATGATGCATCTTCTTTTTTCTTTTTTTTTTTTTAGGTTTAATCTCAGCAGCTGCTTCTCAATCGCATGAGCAAATAGGCGAAGCTTATTAATCAGTTATTGTTATGGCTTTATAAATCATCAGTACGAGGGAGAAGAGTGCAAATTGCTGATTTATGTACATTAGGTCACGTGGTTTAGAAACCCTAGTCTAGAAACTTTTGATTCGGTTTTGGGGAAGTTTATTTATGAAGTTTTTATTTATGATTATTTTGCTCATATGGAATAACTTGCAGTTACTGTAACGTCAGCAAATATTATTCAATATTATCAGCTTAATATCCAGAGAAAATCTTAGACGTTTAAACATTTCTCTTTGTGTGCAAAATCATGCCAGTAGGTGTATTAGTAAATCCAAACTGTCAGCCCCGGGTGTGAATGTGTGTGTACATGGTGCTCTGCAATGGTCCAGCCGCTCATCGAGTGTGTATTTGTGCCTCGTACCCAGTGTCACCTGGACAGGCGTTGGATTAAGTCCTATACTTTACTACGTCTTCAACAAGTGTGTGTGTGTGTGTGTGTGTGTGTGTGTGTGTGTGTGTGTGTGTGTGATAATGGTCCAACTGAACTCTCTCTATTTTAGTCCTCTTTCCATGTCGATGTAAATGAGCTACTGCTAAGCCACACCCACTAGTGAACAGCAGTGCTGAGCGACAATTTCTTATATGAAGTCACATTAGTCTTCTATCTCATCGTCAGAAATCGTACCACAATTTCGATAAGAAAATGTTATCTTGGTAACCTAAACCTACCGGTGCGGGCTTGTTTACTACACTTTTCTATAACGCATTAAAATACTCTAGTAGGGTTGTGTCCATTTGTATTTTGCCCTATAATTAAAAAATAAAACTATTAGATAAAAGTAGACTGTGTAGGTAAACTTATAACCGTATATTAATTAACAGAAAATCTAAAGTTGAACTTTAAAATTGTTCCACGTATTCATTAGTTTGAATTTGTAAAATGAAATCAAATCTGGTCATTCAGTCCATTCAGGTCGTCAGCTGACTTCATTTTATTGCCTCATAACGTTGCTGAGTCTAGACCAGACCAACTGAAGCAACGTCAGACTCTTGGTTTCTGAGTGGGGACACCTTTTACCGTTTACGTTTTCTTCCTCATTTTTCTCCAGCGCGCTAACGAGCCACACTCCACTCCAGCGTTCCATATGAGCCTAATTAAGCAGGAGCTAATATTTTAATCATATTGCTCTTTTTAGTACGGTGAATGAGACAGTTGTCATTAGTGCTTCAGTTGTAAGATTTCTCAACTTTAAGTGTATTGTTGCATTATTGCTCATGAATCATACTTCAAATAGGACCTTATACATGACCTTATTAGATTGCTCCAAAGTCCAAACTTTATGCTTCCTAGCACATTTAATTTATTTCCTTCTATACATATAATAAAACTGTAAAGTTGGCGTGTCTGTACATTGGAGATATTTGTGGGAAAAAAATATATAGTGACGTAAGATGAGTAATAGAAGACATCAAGATGTTTTTTGGAATTTTTGTCTGTCTGTTCGTCTGTTCGTCCACGCATCAGGTAAAAACTACCAAATGAGTTTTAATGGGGTTTTTACAATTGTACAGTATTTGGCTGAACTTGAGGTAACATATAGGCTTTGTTTCCCGCGGGAAGAGAAGCTCCTTTGAAATTTAAGTGGAAAACGGCCTCATATCATAAAAACAAATGTATATTGACCTGGAAAAAAATTATTAGTTCATCTCAAAATTCAACAGATATTTTTTTTAATACACACTTATGAGTGAGCGATTGAAATCTAATGTGTAAACACGATCTCACATTTTCATTCCGCGCACTTCACGGTAGCACGTAAAAATTTCTAATCATACCCACAGCTCAACAGATGGCTCTGTACATTTCTTTTTAATGCGCTTATGAATGTGCAATTAAATTCCACGTGAATGAAGTCGCGCGCATATCTATTTTTTTTTTAAGGTTTTCTTATGTGAGTGTGTGGAAATGCTTTTGCTTTCACTATTAAACATAGCTCTGATTCCTACCGTCAGTTTTTTTTTTATTTTTTATAAATTCTTTACTCAGCGTTAAGCGATCTCCATTCAAGTTTTTTTTCTTATCACATTTCTTCCACAGAGTTCAATAATATATTGGACAGTTCTTTACTCAGTTTCAGTGATTTCATGCGTCGGTTTTTAGCTAGAGACTTAGATTTTCATGAATATCATGGTTTCCTGTTGACATGGAGTGACGGGTTTCATGAATCCGCAGCGCCTCAGCCGAGAACAGCTGCCAATGTGGTCTCTCCGGTGAGCTGAGTGTCTGCGTTACAATACAATACAATACACTACACCGTCTTTTTGTAAATGTACATCGTCTCACCTCCCACACTAATCATTTTCATTCTGCGCTGAGGCTCATTGTACCGTGAACGAACAGAGAACTTGAATGCCCTGGCTAATGACACACTGACCACCTGAACATGGGTAAGCTACGAGTACCGGATCCTAGTTCATGTTTCTTCACGTAACACGCGTGTAATTCGACCCGAGCATGGAATTACAGGTTCTACTTACAGTCCTACTTTTTAGGAGCCGGGAATATCGGGGAAAGTAGGTCACATTTCTGAGGCGGAAATTAGTTTAAATGTAAACGCGAGGCAATAATCCTGAATAATATGGATTTAAGCTTCCTGCCTTCCTCACTAGAAATCTTTTGATACTGGAAGGAAGCAGAGGAAATCAAAGAGACAGAAGAGATGGTAGTTAGTTCACGTGGGCGTGTTACCGTGACTTGTCATTTCAAAGTGACGAAATGTCACCCGAAGCCCCAGTGGGGAAACCTTTTTACATTTTCTTCTCATTTTTCTCCAGCGCGCTAACGAGACACAATCCGCTCCGGCGTTCCATGTGAGCCTAATTAGGCAGGACCTTTATTAAAGTATGATGAAGTCATATTTTAATAATGCTCTTTTCAGTAAGACGAATAAGGCGGTTTGTCATTAATGCTTCAGTTTTAAGGTTTTTTTTTTTCTTTTCTTTTTTTTAACAAGCGTGACGTTTAGCATTGTTGCGTTATTGTTCACGAATCGTATTACAGACAGGCCAGACACCTCACTCTCTCTCTGTCTCACTCTTTTTCTCTTTTATATCTGTGCGCTCTGTCTTTTTAACTCCCGTATGATGAGCGATCAGGCTCAGAAATAATTTTTTGACTTTCTCTCTCAGCCTCGTTTTTTTTTTTCCCCTCCATTTCATGCATACTAAAGTAGCAGCAGTCTCTCAGTCTCAGAATAATCTGTCATGGAAACTAGTCTCATGATTTGCTTAGCACTTAAGCGTTTCCTCTCAGCGCAGCCTGGAAATTTGCCAGAGCAAACTATTTAATTGACCCTTAATGGCTTAAGAAATGCGACAATTCCCTCACACACCACGACGTGTGTGAATGTGAGTGTGAAGGGAACATTGGTGCCTTCACAGTTCTGTATAATGAAAGGACGGGATTTATACCACGACGACGCTCCTGTCAGAAATAATCAGCCGTCATGTTTTTTTTTTTTTTTTAATTGAAACGTAACTCTGCCGTAGCTGGTGCAGTAAGTAACATTTTACGGCTACTTGTGTAGAAAATGGCTCCCTCGTAAAAACGTGCGTGTATGTGTTTTATTGTAAGGACCTGCTGCATCTCCGGTCTTGAGCAGACAGAACCGATCAGACCTTTGTAACCGGAGACGCACGTGGATAGACTTTGCATCTTTACAGCCCTTGATTGACCCTGAGGTTTTTTTTTTTTTTTAATAAGCTCGCTGGCTTTTTTTTTTTATATTCCTTCCTCCGCTTTTAAATTCATGAATATTTAATTGCCTCATGCCACCATAGCACAAAATATACCCACATTCCTGTCATAAAAGATGGTTAATGTTTGGCAGGTTGGAGATGATTATCAAGCCCCGATCTCTAAGTGGATCGAGCTTCTTGTCAGTAATAAATGGCGTGTTATGATTAAGTGAACGCTGCAGCACTGAACACACACACACACACACACACACACACACACACACACACACACACACACTGCCTCTTGTAGAAGACCGCAGCTCCAGTAGTTGGTTCAGACATAATCATGTGTGATCAGTGCATCTTTTCTGTTTTTTCTCCCCTCTGAAAAGTTACAGCGCAGAGATTAAGAATGTGACAGGAGCTGATTTCCTCTTGTTCAGCTTCTTGTTAACATTCCAAGCCTCGTCTTGTCCAGGTCGAACGAGAACGACAACAACCTTCACCGCATCTGACATGAGATCATCATCTTCTTCTTCTTCTTCTTCTTCTTCTTTTTTTTTTTGCTTCTCGTTTAACCAGAAAATACCACAGCTGCTCTGAGGCGTACTGGCAGTTCTAGGGTTGTTCTTCTAAATGTACATAGTGATGGTCCAGGTTGGGTAAAGGTCGAGTTGAATAGCTGCTCAGCATCGTCAGAATCCATTTAGGATTTTGTACCAGTGGGGTCAAGACATTCTTCTTTCCAAACATGATTTCAATTTGGTGTCTTTTCTTATCAGAACAGTTATGTAGCAGAAAGTCCATTGCACTGCTGCCGAACGGCATGATAACGTTTGTCATAACGCACATAAGCTACGTTCACATTTCCAGCAGGTGTTTTTATTTATTTATTTTCATAGATCGGATATATACGTTGCCTGAGATCGTGATTCATTTACATTAATTTGGCAGACGTCATTATCCACAGCGACTTTTGTCATTATACATCTGAGCAGTTGAGGGTTAAGGGCCTTGCTGAAGGGCCCAACTGGGACAACTTGGTGGTTGTGGGATTTGAACCTGGGACCTTTCGAACCGTAGTCCAATGCCTTAACCATTGAGCTAGAGGATTTCATAGCAGTGCTAGCATTCATTTATTCATTCATTCATTCATTCATCTTCTGTTTTCTGTTATCCCGTACAGGCCCTTGAGGGGCCTGGAGTCTTGCATCCCTTAATGGACAAAAACCCACCAAGTATGAGAGAACATGGAAACTGCATGCATGCAGGCCCGAGGCCACAGTGTTCACCACTACGCCACTGTGCCACCGCATTGCTAGCAATAGCTGCAAACAACAAACAAACCGCTAAATCAGGAGGCATCTGGCTTAGTACCTTCTTTTGGACCTCAACAAATACAGCCGACCGTCTGATTATCTTCCTCCAGAGCAAAATCCTGAGCATGCTTTTTGCTAAAAATGGCATCCATTGGTTGAAATGAATGAGCGTTCACATAAATATGTTTTAAGCCAGACGGCGGAGGACAGACGCAGTCACTTTTAAAAAATGTTTTTAGAATTATGAATGCGAACTGTCATTAGATGCAAAAAATTTGATCTGAACAACAAAACCAGAATCAAACAGTATGGCTTGTAATGTGAACTTTACAAATGTAGGATTCCAGTGGTTCTCCATTTTCTCTCTCTCTCTCTCTCTCTCTCTCTCTCTCCTAACCCTTAGACATGTTAACCCATCGCCCTGACGTTCATGCTTCGAACGCACTCTTATCTTCAAGCATGATGCCCACAGATGCCGATAGCTGCTTGTCAGTGTCACAGTGATTGACTGAGAGAAAGCGTATTCCACTGGCCCAAACCTTAGGACCAGATATGTTCTCCTCCGGATTCCTGATCACTCCAGACTATAAGGCGAACGCTTAGTACTTCAGGACGTCTTGAAGTGAACAGTTTTACGCTCCTGTGAACGTGTCAGTGATATACTGACGTCAGGAGCTGTAAAAAGGTTGTGTGTGTGCGAGAGAGAGAGTGAATGTGTACTTGAGCAATTAAGAAATTGCTGACTCCAGCATATACCTGTCCTCATAACTCTCAACTCCACAGCGATAGCGTTGACCTTTCAGTGGTTCGCGTTTCAAAGTCAGACCCGGTGTGTGTCTTATCTGAAAGGAAGAAGTAAAACGTCTCATCAGCTCTGCACATTTGAATAGCATGTTTTAAGCAAATTAGCTAGGTGTGGTGGAAAGTTTATCAAATTAATATGGATTATGTATGAGGAGAATATAATTACATCTTAATTACTATTTACATTATAAACAGTAAAATTATGCTTTCTAAAATGTTAATCTAAAATTTCTTTTTTTTTTTTTATTGTTCACAGTAACCGATGTGGAGCTCAAGCGGCTGAAAGATGCCTTCAAGAGGACCAGCGGTCTGTCCGCCTACATGACCCAGCAGTGCTTCTACAAGGAGGTGCTGGGAGATGGCGTTCCACCCAAGGTTGCAGAGGTAAAAATCCGACACGCAATCGCAGCTCTTTCTGCTCTCACCGCCAAAAATCGACCTACTTCCCAGCCCACATGTTCGCCAAAGTCCCAGCACCACTTTTCTGGTTTGTCACCGCTCTAAATGTTTTGTCAATAACAACAACCCTTCCTGTCTGAGTCATCATGCCCTTTAGGAAAGAAAAAAAGTCTTCTAGCTCATGATTATGTCTGATGGTGCTGTTGTGCTTCCCGAGCCTTTCCCACAGTTTTTGAACCCTCATCAAAGACAGAACACTGTACACCTTCCACGCTATTCCGTAATGCAGTCCGGTCATTAAGGACGACTCGACCCAACATCTGAAGATCGGGACAGATGGTACAATAACAATAACTGACTTCACTGCGGCGCAGAGCAGCACTCATTTTTGATCATCATCATGTTCATGCTGGATTCGCCATGGATACAAGACTCAGAAAAATCATTCTGCTTTTTAAGATCCCGCCGCCCGCAAAAGAGAAAAAGGGGAAAAAAAGTTGCCTCGAACAGCCATCTGCAAGCTAATGATGTTCCTCATTAGGAACTACTGCGAGCACTCAGTTTTCCGTGACGAAAGGCTTTCATATCTCTAACGCTCAGCTTTCAAATTGCATCCCTTAATGCCCAGGAGCTTGTAATTAGATCTGAAACTGCTGCATGGTTGCTCATGTTGCTAACGCAGACTGCATGATGCATTGATGCGAGACCATTGTTTTTTAGTTTGATAGGGGAAAAAAAAAAAAAAAAGCAAAGGGGAGGGATCATGACGCTATTCTTTGAATGGACTTTTACTTCCTTTTTCGAATTTGCTGACCGAACACGAGCAAGGTGTGTCCAAAACAGAAGCCTCGATGCCTCGTCTGTCTTGTGATCCTCTGGCTGCTTTAGGAAGCAGCGTCGTGAAAGAAGCCTGTAAACAAAACATTCTGTTTAAGAGCCAGAATACTGACAGCGGAGAATAACCCCTGCATCTTAAATTAAAAAAATAAATAAACGTTAAAAAATGTTATGCAGAATTTTAAAAAGGAGCAAGATTCCACTTTCTGAAATGTTTCATGCGCACTCGTGGCCTTGTTTTTGGAATGACTCGGTGTAGAAATATGCAACACAAAAGTCATGGGAGGATCATTACCCTCATTTTTACTCTCAGGCAAGCGGGAGCTCGTGGCAGGCTGGCAGATATGAAGCTTGCAGGGCAAATAAAGGCTGTTCTCATGAACATTAGGAGCATGTTCGAAGCACCAAGCAGATTAAGCAATCAAGTTTATTAGAAAATATTGCAGCCAGAAAATAACTGCAGGAACACCCGGATTGGTCAGAATTCCCTCGCATGAAGATGAGTGTGGAATTCGGAGGAAAAAAACAAAGAAAGAAAAAAAAAATATTAGTTGCAAACAACAATGAGCGGGCCCAAGCACCCTGTGCCATCGGCTGTGCAACCGGTGTGATTTTTGAGCAAATTAACATGCATTTTAAAGGGGACGTACCAATACCATTATGACGTGATTTTAAAATGGGTTGAATTTTATGCCACTCAAAGTTATTAACCACTTTTCGGCATAAGTTTAAGGCACCGTCACGGCTGACTCGTTTGAGATATCAAATATCCCTCTGCAATTCTGCATCTCCAATGTCTTGAGATCACACAGGCTCGGTTTGTTGGCGTTCAAATAAATCCCCTAGGAGGAGTACATCAAAATTCATTGGTTGAGTTTTGCAAACAGCCCAAAATAATTGACTTCCTGTTGAGTGAAGCAATGTTCAGCTCAATAAGCTCTAAATGTGTACCAGGTTTCGCATGTATACTTGCAAGTTTGTATGAGCTATGCAGCAAAATCACATGTGAGACTCTCAGGCATCCTAATGGCAACGAATTCCAACCTGTCTGCCGATTTTCAAAGGTGATTTTAAGGATTATTTGACATGACATGGAACTCAAATGACAGCTTGTTACAGTCGTTTGCTGAAGAAACCAGAGAACAAGAAACTGAGGCTAAAATTCACATCACTGTTACAATATTGAGTTAATTTGTATTTTGTGCCTTGTTTATGTCTCTATCTTTTTATCTCTGCTTGTGTCTTGCTTGTGAATTTGCTCATCTTTTGGTTTTGTGTGTTTTTTTTTTTTGGTTTTGTTTGTGTGTGTATATAGTGGTTCTGTAGGAAGTCTATGCCATTAAAAAAAAAAAAAAAAAAAAAAAATATATATATATATATATATATATATATATATATATATATATATAGTTTTTGTACAGTTAAACCTTGGATTATGGGCATCATTCGTCCCTGAATCATGCTTGTATATCAATACTGTTGTTGCGGTACAGTTACTAAAGAACAGCCACTACACACTTGGACACAAAACAAATAAAATGCTTCACACGAAGCGCACACTCACATGATCACAATGTTATAGTAAACAGTACATGCACGCACGGATGTTGACTGTACGGGTGACTGACGCGCACTGAGACTGAGTACGGGAGGCGATTACCCACAATCCCACAGTGCGAGAGAGAACAGAAGCATTGGCTCAGTCATGATCATGTGACGTTCGGCAGAAAAAGCGTAAACCTGCTACAGTACTCGTATATCAAGACTTCGCTCGTTTAACAAGTTCAAATTTATCTAAAAATTTTGAAAGTTACTTGCAAGCTAAGGTTCCATTGTACTTCATTTCCTCCTGGTTGTTGTTAGTCAGGGAGTAAGGGCAGTGTGTTTTGTTTTTGTTTCTTTTCTTTTGGTGCAGTTTAGGTTTTTCACTTCGGCACTAGCTGGGGGGGATTTCTGGTTATTGTTTTGGCCTTGTCGGATTCTGAAGCTTTCCAGACACGTTTTGGAGGTTTGCCTATTAACCTTTGTTGTAAATAAACATAAAGAAAGTGCACTATTTATTTGTTATTCACCCTTTTCTTTTTTTCTTTTCTATCACGGCCTGATCTAGACCGGGGCATAAAAGTAACTAAAATTGGAAAAAAACGTTGCCTGGTCTGATGAGTTTGTGTTTCTGCTGCAAGATTCCGATGGTAGGGTCAGGACATGAATGCACGGACCCATCCTGCCTCGTGTCAATGGGTTAGCCTGCTGGTGGTCGTATAATGGTAGTGGGTAGTATTTATGTAGTGTCCAAAATGGCTCCTTTGGCTTGTGATGGAACGGGAGTTTTGCATCACGGACCAACAAATCTGCAGCAATCATGTCAATATGGACCAAAATCTCTCAGGAATGTTTCATTGCTGAATCTACGCCATGAAGAATTAAGGCAGTTCTGAAGGAAAAAATGGGTACAACTACTAGTACTAGCAAGGTGTATACACTTAAAGGTCTGTCAAAGTGTGTGTGTATGTGTGTATGTACATATCACAAGATTTGGACAATAAACAACAAAGATTTTTGGAATTATGTGGCTTCTTCAGTGTTCAACAGCAGGAGCATGAAATGATGTGGACTTAGAGGGAGCATGTGCTTAGCACTTACC
The DNA here is from genome assembly GCA_011419295.1 of Clarias macrocephalus. Lineage (NCBI taxonomy): Eukaryota > Metazoa > Chordata > Actinopteri > Siluriformes > Clariidae > Clarias > Clarias macrocephalus. The sequence goes on from JAAGKR010000819.1 coordinate 135,476, forward strand.
TTGGTGTAAAAGAGTAGCATTAGCTAATGAGTGGGAATGAAACTACTGGATAATGAGAGAAAAATTAGGTAAAAACAATATTTCGTGTGTGTCTGTGTGTGGCATCATGCATGTTGTAGCTGTTAATGTCGTATGCAGGGTTTGCCTCAGCCTCAGGTTCATCAGTTTATTTTTTTTTCCCCTCATAGTTTAGACCCCCGCCCCACCCACCCCATCCAAAAAAAAAAAAAAAACCCTTCATTCAAGTACCTGCCAAGCTCAAGTTCCTGCTACAGTCAATTATTGTCATGGGAACCGCTATCTAAAAGCATCATTTATTTTTGGGGTATTTGAGGTTGTCTATGAAGGAAGAGCAATCCTAAAGAAAACAGTTACTACTAATATGTACATATCACCCTCAGTTCATTTCTTTAAATCTTTTTTTTTTTTCCTTCACATTTTGACACTGTTTCTTTGTGGACTTTTTATTTATTTTCCAATAACTGTGCAGTTCTTTTCCTGCAGAGATGCCAGATGAAAAAAAAGAGAAATAAATAAAATAAAAAGCTCTGTGCTGCAAATAGAGTGCCATACTGTAGCAGCGGAGATATAATTAGAGCTGCTTCGAAAACCTTATGAGATCCTCTCATCATCGCCAAGACAGCATAAAATAAAATGATTCTTATCTTCTCTCCTCAAGTACACTAATGCTGGACTGAGATTCGGCACGCTTCCAGAAGTCCTCCGAATTCATGCATTCTTAATTCGCGTTCTAATACACGAGAAGAAGAAACGAGCGATCGATACGGAAAATCAGCCAGGATTCATTTTTGTCGCTCTTTATTCGAACACCTGCACTGACATTCACTAAATTGCGCTCGATAAGAAAGTTGATCTCCAGCCTGTAGACCCCAGGGTGACTCCTCGCTGTGCAGCCGTGAGTAGGCGGCGACGGCGGGAAACGCTGCAGCTCGTTCCGTCACAGAGATAAATGAGCAAGAGGGAGCCAAACCCGTCTCATTTAGCTGCATTGACAAAGACGCCGCAGACCAACTGCACCTACTTTGCACTCACTGATTTATTTTTATTTATTAGTTTTTTATAACCTCGTAGTGAATAACGGCATCACATCCTGTCACTCTTCTGAAGACTTATAAACTGCTCACATTCAATCATTTCCTGCTTTGCTTCAGCAAATTGTTGGTTACTGGGTATTTTTATTATCATTATTATTATTGTTGTTGTGTGTGGTGTTGTGTGCTGTACCTTTCTGAATTACTGTACCTATTAGTGTCGGATGTACAGTATTACCAACACACACACACACACACACACACACACACACACACACACACACACACACACACACCTATATGTCCTTTCAACCAGGGATTTCAAAACAAGCAATTGTTCTTTCCTGGAATTGCTTCAGTTCCTGCTCAGAGCTCCACTCAGCTCTGTGGACATTCCCCTCCCGGCGCATACACTCACACACATACTGTATACACTACAACTGCCTCTCCCGTGTCCCAGAGCTAGACTTCTCAGAATTGCAGGGCAAATAGCGAAGAGAAGTCGCAAACCAATGCAATACAGCAGCAGTCCAGTGGTAACAACCTACTCCGACAGTAACAATCTTCTCTGGTTGATATGGGCCGGGTTATAACCCATAACAATGCTCACACTGTGAGGAGGAGAATTCAGTGTAAATGCCAGAGATGGACCAGTTAGAGACTTCTGTACTATTATTAGGAGGATACAATGGCCCAGCTGTACTGTAAGCCTTGCCAAAATCACAGATCCAGCCTCCTCAGTTCAGTCTTGAGTCTTTAGTTACTAGTGTCTGGATGTTCTGTCCCTGTTCACTTCACGATTCTTCCCAGTTCTCAAGATTCGTCCAACCTCCAAGCATTCTAGTGGACTCGTCATCCTAGGATCCTAGGACAAGCAGATTTAGTGTCATTAGGTGTTTTTTTTGTTTGTTTGTTTGTTTTTTTCTTCTCTTCTCGTCCACCAGCCAAAGAAAGAAAGAAAAAGAAAAAATCCCTTGGGAAAAAATGTTTCTGGTCGGTTTGTTGCTTCATGGTGGTGCAATGACCCTATGTAGATGCTGTAACTAGAATGTAACCTAGCTGTGTCCTACCGCATGATGTATTGCGCGCACACTATATTGCCGAAAGTATTCGCTCGCCTGCTTTCACATGAGTATGTACTTGTGTAACATCCAATTCTTAATCCATAGGGTTTATGATGATGTTGGCCCACCCGTTGCAGCTTCAACACTTCTGGGAAGGCTTTCCACAAGGTTTAGGAGTGCGTTCATGGGCACTTTGAGCATTCTTCCAAAAGTGCATTTGTAAGGTCAGACACTGAAGTTGGAAGAAGGCCTGGCTCGCAGTTTGCAGATTGCAAAGGTATTCTATCTATGTTGAGGTCGGGCCTTGTGCAGGCCAGTCAGGTTCTTCCACACCAAACTCGCTCATCCATTTCTTTATGGACCTTGTTTTGTGCACTGGTTTTTTGCAGTCATGTTTGAACAGAAAGGAGTTCCTTTCACTGGAAGTAAGGGGCCGAGCCCAAGTGCTAAAAAAGTAACAACACATCAGTTCCAACATGACTGCGCACCAGTGCACAAAGTCCTCATCTTAACCTGATAGCACACCTTTGGGATGAATTAGAGCGGAGACTGCGAGCCAGACCTTCTCGTCCAACATCAGTGTCCGACCTCACAAATGCGCTTCTGGAAGAATGGTTCCACACTCCTAGACCTTGTGGAAAGCCTTCCCAGGAAAGTTGAAGCTGTTCTAGCTGCAAATTGTGGGCTACACAAGTCTACGTATTAAGAATTGGATGTTACTCAAGTTCATATGCACGTGAAGGCAGGCGAGCGAATACTTTTGGCAATATAGTGTATAGTGTACTCTATACTCTTTTACTACACACGGTCACCTCCTTAGTTAAACATAGTCTGTCAGTAAAAAACAGTGACCTTAGCTATACTCAAATAATCTAAAAGAATGTTGTGGTGGGCATTGAACTCCTGAAAGTTTGTCAAGGGAACAAACACGGCCTAATAAATTTGAAACTTTAGGTGTGTGTCTGATAACTGGCTGCTCATCTGTTTCCCAGGAATTCGTTGACTTCCTGGTGTTAATGATAAGCTCTCCATGTTACTATATTAAGATTAAGATTCAGTGATCTGCCATATGTTCCATACAGCACTGTGAATTTTTTTAAATAATTTTTTACATATCCCAGTTACGAAGGTGGGGTCACAACACAGGGTCAGCCAGAATATTAGCTGGCGCAATTTGTTTTATTTTTATGGGTAACCAAAGAATGGCATTGGCCATTACCGTGGCATCTTCAGTGGGCCGATATGTTTTTACTCATAAATGGACAAATTGTTTATTTATGAGTAAAGATACCATCAAATTGTATGGTCCACGGGCTGGTTGAATTCCCGCCATGCGCCAAAGGTCCCAAGATCCGCCTTGCCAAAATAAAGCAGTTTGACGAGATGAATGGCTAGTCAAAGCAAAAAATCTCGCCCGATCATCCAGAGATCGCGACTTCGATTCCCGGGTGATGCTGTAACCTCTTACAGCCGTAGGTCTAGAGAGAGCTGATTGGCCGAGCTCTCTCAGAGGGGAGGGATGAGAGGTACTTGGTGCTCCCACATTAATCACGGCTCTACAGCCAATCTGGGTCGTCTGTAACCTCACACAAGCGGAAGGAGCGGATAGCGCTGTCCTCCGAGTGTGTTACTCCGCCCCCAAGAGTGCGAGAGCGAGCAGTTCGAAAAAATGCGGTCGGCTGGCGTCACGTGGTTCGGAGGAAACACGTGATAGTCTTCGGCCCTCCCGACTGAGTGGTAGTAGTAGCCTTAATGTGGGAGCCCCCTAGTGACGGGGAGGAATTGGACATTACTTAATTAGGGAGAAAATCGGAGGGGAAGTTGTCCCACTTCCATATTCTAACCTATAATGTTAGGATGTTTAATGTGAAGATTTCCATATGATCATGAGTCCATCTTTAAAACCCTTGTATCTTTCTCCTCCCTGTAGGTGATCTACAACTCCTTTGGAGGCACACCAAAAGGGCTACACTTCAACAACCTCATCGTCGGCCTGGTGCTGTTGACGAGAGGACGTGATGAGGAAAAAGCCAAATGTAAATCTGCAGCCTTACATCTTTACATATTTGTAGACCAAATTTATCTTCCCTAACAACTGTTTTTTTTTTTTTAATTTATATTATTTATTTATTTATTTTTGCTTTATGTAAACCATGTTTTGGTCAGATTAAGCCGAAAGCGTACGCGTGTTTATCTGTTTTGCACAGAACTATGTATTGCATTGCAGTCAGGTCCCAGTGGGTGTGCTACAGTGGCTTTTAAAAATAGCAGCCTGTCTGAAGTCAGCATATTCACATGTCTACTGTAAACTTCCCGTCTTGTTATTATAAGCCTGAGCAGGTTGTTCTGTGTCATAAGGAACCACAGATATCAGACATATCAAGGAACCACAGAAGTCAGGCATTTCTGAAGTGTGTTGTGGCATTCCTGGGATTGCTCTGCAAGTCTAATGTTCCCTGCTGTTGTTGTGTCCCCGTAGCTCAACGTCACACCATGACAGCCGTGATTGATGCGCACACTGCCTGTGCAACTTTGATAAGAATTGTGTGTGCGTATGTGTGCTCTGAGAGATTAAATAGTCACCTCTGGATCCTCTATCTGTCCTCAGATATCTACAGCCTGTTCGCCAGCGACTCGGGCAGCTACGTTGTCCGAGAGGAAGTAGAGAGCAGGCTCCGTGCTGTGGACGGGGAAGTCCCACCCTCGCTTAGGAAGTGCTTCTTAGAGGTCAGAGCATTTCAGGCTGCATTACAGTCTCCCGCTGATGCACTAGCCAACCTCCGTGATTGATTTCTCACAGGCAAGGTCTTAACTCTTTAGTGCATGTCAATATCACCTCATCAAATTGTCTGTCGGGCTCAGGGACTGCAGCGGCTCCTGCTTTCCCAATCAGCGCCTGCCTGGAAATCAGCCAGAGGTTGACAAGCTAGAGGCGGAATGAGCACTCGAGGTTTTCCAAAACCAAAAAATAAAATTTTTTTAATTGTGATGTTTTGAGAGACAACAAAAGACAAATTAAAGACACTTTACTGTAATCCTTTTTTTCTTTCCTTTAGGCCAAAATAATATTGGTAAAAAAAAATGTCTCGCCTAGGTGAAAAAGTGAATTTTCAGATCACTTTCAGATCATATAACACCATTTTTCATAATATCCTAATCCATGCTTTGTGTTTTATTTTTTATTTTTTTTGTAAATGTGCATACACATTTATATTTTTTATTAAATAAAAAGAAATGCATTTGCTAAATATAATTTCATGTCCTTTTATGTAGTGTCTGTAACTTTCAATTCTTTCAGTGATATATTAATTGTCACTGAGATGCCAATTTAGATTTCGCATCAGAAGACATAAACCTGAAAAAGTGTATAATTCTAAAAGGCAAAATTAAGATATTGCGACATGAATTTGACAAGGTTACGGACACTACAGATTTCTCCACCAATTTTAAGCAACAATTTTTACAGGTCATATGCTTGTAGAAGCTTACACTAAATTTAATTTCTTTAGTAATACTCAATATATCAATATGTTTTTTAATAAAAAAAATTTAGTTATTAGTTAATTAATTTTTTACATTTAAAATGATTCTTGTTTGAAGTGAGACAGTATAACTCTTTTATTGTGGCACATATAAAATCATCTCTTCAAAACGGCTGAAGTTAGCAACTTGAATTTTTTTCGGAATACAAGATCAGTCACTTCCATGTTGCATCAACTTCAGAAGTAGCTTCTCTTGTCACACACATTTTTTGCATGATATGGATAACATAAAAAAAATAGCACGAATACTGTGTTTTGCCCATTTTCTTTGCTTTAAGAATACTGAAGGAAGTTGACTTGCTTAGAGACTGTAGGAAGTTAAGCTGAGCTTTTTGAATACATTTTATGTATATATATATTTTTTTTTACCCTAATTGGAACTAATTGTATATAATAGATCTATGTACCTTTCCGGTATTAAGAAGCCCGTCTCTTCTGTTAAGAGCCTTTAAGGAGTAACGCCCAACTGAGAAACTGCTGGTGTTTACTCAGTCTATCATTTGGTGTTAACAGAGTGATTTGTTGCTACTCCTTCACTGGGATCAGAACATGTGTGTGTTTGTGTGTTCTCCCCCCCCCCCCTTTGTTTAACTTTTATATAAAGTAAAACTAAACATGTCAAGTGCTTTACTTTTAGCTACTAAGGTTTAAGGTTAGGATTATTTTTAGGCATTGATATATAAGTAATTAGCTGCATTAGGACTCAGTGGAAAGTTGTTACCAGGGGAGTACGTGCACAATTTGTTATTAGTCATTACCACATCGGACTCATTGTCATAGAATGTGCGCCTTGGCCACAGTTTTCAATCCTATTTACTGATGTCTTTCTCATAGATCGAAATATAGATATCGCTTTTTATTCACCGTTTCTCCTGAGACACGAGCCGGTTGAGCAGATTTTCTCCTGCCGTCTGTGCCTCTGTAATGAACTGTATTTCAAAGTCATAGATCTTTTTCTTTGGTCAATTTGATTCATTATTGAGGTCGACTGCACATCGTCTGCATATTTCATACATGCTAGTGAAGTTGGTAATATATTAAGTGCTTTTAAAATTCAACTGCGTTTATTAAGTTTCTCTTAACAGACTTACTTCCTGTTGTAAGTATTTATATTTCTTGGGTAGAATGATTGTACAGCATGCGTCAAAATGCTCTCCAGGATGGACTACAGCTGGTAGCTTTTCTGTGACAAAAGTTTAACAGTACTCATTGGATTGACCAACACAGTAGTACAATGGAATTGACCAACACAGTACAAAAGTATTGACCGAAATGGGTTGAGAAAGAGATTTGCACAAGTCAGGGACATCCTTTGGAGCCATTTCTTAACTACCGCAGAGTGCAATTTCAGTTCAAACAAGTGTATGTAATTATGTTATTGGGAGGTGTACGAACTCCAACCTCTCACCCTCAGCTGACAGGAAATTGGACTGGATACTCAGGAACAACCCGAGAGCCCCCCAGGCACAGGCCTACCATGAAACTGAAGCTGGTAGAACATCAGAGTCATAGTCTACAGTCAAGCGAGTTTTACGTCACCATGGATTGAAATGCTCCTGTCCAAGAGAGAGATGTCTCAGCTCCAAAATCCACACTTTCAACCTCGACTAAAGTTTGAAGCTGACAACATGGACCAAGAAAATTCCTTCTGTGGGACAGGTTTGACCAGAGAGATATGTTTGGAAGAGCAATTGTGAGGCATTCTGCCCCAAGACCCTCTGTAGCAACTGTTAAATGTGGTGCCCATTGCATCATGCTTTGGTGCTGGTGCATTACACAAAAGGATGCAATAATAAAGGAGGAGGATTACCTCAGAATTCTTCAGCTTGACCTCAAATTAATAGCTATGTTGTTGAAACTTGGACAAAATTGCTTTTTGGACCCCATTAGAATCATGTTTTAAAGTCAGGTCGGTTTGGTGGCACTAACACATTTAACTAAACTCTACCAATTCTGCCATTAAGCATGAGCTAGATATTTAACCAGTATTCTGCTAAAAGTTTGCTGATGACGAACAAAATCATCTTCTGAAGGTGAAACTTGCTAGGGGACATTCAACCAAGTACATTAAGTCCCCAACATACAAACGAGTTCCATTCTAAGTGCTCTTTCGTAAGTCCAACAAACATTGTCTAGGTACGAGGATGCTAACACAATTGGCTATACGCAGTATAAATCTAACATGTTCCATGATCTTGTCCTTTGTTATTTAGAAAGGTGTTAAAAGAACGAGTAATGGCTGCCATCTTTTTACCTCACCGTTCTCTTAATTGTGTCCCCATTATTGCTTGGTGCTTCTTAGCGGTACTAGCATCATCTGCGCTGCTTTTACGCTTGCTTCCAGACATCCTAGGATGCACACTGCCAGCATGTGACAATGTACGCCAGACATGTGATCTAACTTCCAAGATTGGTCGTAACTTGAATGTTCGTATGTAGGGGACTTCTGTATTTATATTTTTGCCCCTTTGTGTATAGTTTGGTCCTTGTATCAGTTGTTTTATTAATTTCAAACTTGTACACCGAATTTGCAGGGTTTTCTTTAAGTAAAGATGTTTGATACAGTATGTTGTACAGTCGTTCAGTTTCATGAACAAATACCAGTTTAAAAATGCATTGAGTAATACAAAAAAAAAAAAGTTTCCTAGAGACAACAAATCGTCCTCCCTTGTGGCACTGAACAACTTCATTTCTGTTACAAAGTGCTGATATTGCAGACTCCTTATAAAGAAACATTTAGCCCGTAACGACCGTTATCCATTCTACATTTTTCTTATTAAATAACAACACTGTTTAAAATTGGTTTACTGATAGCCCTAAATTATGCAGTGCTTCTGCCACACAAGTAAGTCCCTGTGAAGAAGCTGTTTCTACAGAAACAATAACATGTTAGAACAAGCACTTCGACATCAGCTTGTTTTATATATATACAGTAGAATTATATTATATTACAATAATCAAAACCGTGTGATCAATCAGATTCTATGATGTCACAGTACTGCGATTTAAGTATATATAATATACAAACAATAAAACATCTCTAACACATCTTAACATCTCGACTAATATTTATATGCAGATATGTCTATTCATTAAAGTTAATATTAACCTTAGTAAGATGAGTCTCTCATAGCGATCAGTGGTGACAGATATTTTTATTTGACTTTATATTTGCACCAGAAAAAGTGTTTTATCGTGTTTTTCTGCACTGACACTTTGACGGATTCTGTCTTCCTGTGTTTCTCCGGCAGGGTGAAAAGGTGAATTATGAAAAGTTTAAGAACTGGCTTCTTCAAAACAAAGAGGCCTTCACCTTCTCCCGCTGGCTGCTCTCCGGAGGAGTGTGCGTCACCCTGACTGACGACAGCGACACACCCACTTTCTACCAGACACTGGCTGGAGTCACACACTGTAAGTGGCACTGGCCAGTACAGAGATCAGCATGAATTAACCAACAGCTTAAAGCTCTTTTTTGACATGCAGTGGACAAGCATAAATACAGCGAGAAGGACAGAAGAACTGCAGTGCCTCTATTATGTGTACATGTGTGTTGTGCATACGGTTGGTATACGCTAGAGCCGTCTTGACAAAGTCACTTCGATCGGACCGTGAAGTTTAGTGTGATTTGGTTCATCGATGAGTGTCTTTGTTTTTTGTTTTTTTTTGGTTTGTTTTTTAACTGGTGAGGTGTTATTAGTCCTGCCTCCTGTCAGTCACACAAGGGGGCGGGATCTCTGTGTACCAGTTTAGTGTTCTGATATCAAGGGTTACTTCAAGGAAGGTCAGAAAGTCTGGGAACAGATAAGGTGGAGAGAAGGGGGGAAAAAAACCTTTTCTGAAACTGGAACATTGAAATATTTCAAAAATGCCACTTGACTGCATTGTTAAACATTTATCTAACAAAGTGTTGTAACGAATTAGACTTTTTTAATATAACTGAGTAGCTTTTTACAATTTTCAGATATGTTTTAAATTGATCATATTTCTTCTTCGTAACTTCTTGAATAAGTCCAGTGGTATTGTATCTTATTTAGGTAGATGTCTCTACATTTGCATTAATAGTGTGCTGACCTAATAAGCTTCTCTCGCCACGTAGCTGAACCTACTTTTGTTTCTCCTAAAACGGCTTTCTTGCCGATCACTTCTTAAGAAACGCTGTCATTGTACATCATCATCTTTAGATGTAGTGATGGAGAAAACCGTCACCTTCTTGACACCATTTAGCTTGAACAGACAACAAAACGTAGGCTTTCACCTGTTATTATTACTATGCTGGCCGGCTTGTTTGACAGACGGCGCGAGTGTTCCAGGAGCACCTCTGACAAAGCATCAACCAGGCGGCGTTATCCCCTAACGCACATCAGAGACTCTAGCTTGTGCTGGGAGAGAGGCGCCTGAGTGTGATAATAATAAGTGACAGGCTCCACTTCCCACTTGCTGAACACGTTCCCAGTCCTGTTGAGAGGAGGGGGTCATTACTCCACAGCGCTGCAGCTGTCACCACCACTACCACCACCCAGCTATTACCCAATGCCCTGACGGACGCCCAGGGGAAAACGACTGCATTCGATCATCTCTCATCCTCTTACGAACCACTTCCCTCTTAACCAGCCCTGCAGCTCAGACAGCACCAGGTTCTAAACCTTGAGCTTGTTTGGTATATCTTTCATGGGATCACTGGGAAAAATAGTAATAATGAATAAACAGATGTAACTTAAAGCTGGAGTCATGGTGGTTGTAGTGGTTAGCACTGCGACCTCGCACTTTCAAGGTTGAGGGGTCGAGATTTGCCTCTGGTCTGTCACACCCTCCAGGGTGTACCCCAAGTCCCGTGGGATGGGCTTCATCCTTCCCGTGACCCTGTACAGGATAAATGGTATAGAGAATGAACTAATGAGTAACTGGTTTGCTGTATCTGGTTTGTGCCAGACTTGAGCTAGATCTAATGAAGAGAAATTGATTGTAATACTAGACATCCTATTTAACCATGTGTTTCCACCGTTGTAGCAAAAGGTTTGGTGAAGACCCACATATACAGTTACGTTAAGCTTTTATTCGTCACATATACATTACTGTACAGTGAAAGTCTTTCTTCGATATATCACAGCATAACTGTGGTCAGAGCGCAGGGTCAGCCATGATTCAGCACCCCTGGAACAGATGGGGTTAAGGGCCTTGCTCAAGGGCCCAATAATGGCAACCTGGTGGAGCTGGGGCTTGAACCGCAGACCTTCCAATCAGTACCTCAGTGCATTAGCTCACTGAGCTACCACTGCCCCAGTAGGTATGATAATAATTTTGTCCATATAATGTTCCTTTAAAATGAAAGGGCACCGGGTTCAATTCCAATCCAATGTACAAACCTTAGCCACGATCCCAAGCTCGGATAAATGAGAGGGTTGCGTCAGGAATGCCTCAGGAATGGTTAGGAAGGGCATCCGGCATAAAACCTGTGCCAAGTTGTTGTGCGGATCTGTAGCGACCCCTTGACGGGAGCAGGTGAAAGACCAACAACAACAAGTGTAACTTCAAAATGAGTTCAGTTTTAACTCTGATTGGAGCGAACTGATTCTTAACCTAAAAGTTTCTACAAATTGCTTTTTTTTTTTTTTTTTAATTATTATTCTTAATTGTCTTACACTTTATCCCTGCATTTCAGGAATTATTTTTTTTTTTTTTTTTTTTCGTCATGCAACACAGATAATAATAAAACTCATAATTGATACCGTATGTCAGATTGCCCAGCTCTAAATTAATGTTAACATTTATTGTGGATTATTTGAAGGACCCACTGACCTGTAATTTAGACTTCTTGATTTAGGATGCTCGCTGCTGATCTTTTAACAAGTGTGGTGCAGAAAAAAAAAAACAATGTAAATCAGATCATTGATTAGCAGCTTAAATTTGTAGTGTATTAATCAGGTGTGCAGATTTAAAACGGTATAGATTGTTTAGTCTGGAAAGAAAATCGTTATTCGGTGATTATTCCGGCAGGCCGGTTCGATCAATAAACCGCACTTTAAGACATGATTGGATTCTCAGCCGTAGCGATGCCTGAAATGTTGAATGCTAAAAACTGCACAGCTGTCTTCTTCCTGCAAAAAAAAAATAATTCCCATAATTTATTCCTTTACTTTTTTTTTGTAAATATGATGCGAGACATACAACACTTGCTTATTATTCCTATAGGTAGATATGTTAAAGGGACCAACCTGGAAAGATCCTAAACCAGTCTCAGAGCAAAGCTCTAATCTTACTCCTGCGCTTATCCTCTTAACAAAGCAAGGTGTGTGTGTTTAGCATGAAGCCACCATGATCTCACAGTGTACAGTATGTCCGCACACGCCGGTTCTCAGCAGGCCTTGATGGGGACAGGGTAGGGGCACACTGCAATCCAGACAAAAACTTGTTGCGCTGTGATGGTCGGTTTGTTTTTGTTTTTTCCAATGTGATGGCGACTTCTTGTACCTGAGTGCAGTGAGTGGCATGTGCCGTGGAACATGTTATGGTTCCTCTGTTGCCATTCTGACAGAGTTGCACCTTTAGGTGGGTATTGCTTCTGGATTTCTGATGATCATACAGCATACCCATGTTTCAGTTTTAAAGTTACTTCTGTAATTACAGACTTCAGAATACTAAGAGAAATCTTGATAGCTTGACATCTTTATTCTTAATTATTTAAGGAATCTTGTGATTTGATTAATTAGTCATTGTTTGTGCGTGTTGTTTCTCATACAGCGAGCATCTGTCCTGATGTTGTTGTTGTTGAGAGATAACTGTTCTGTTTCGAATGCAGCTCAGCACCGACCCTGTTATTTGTGCTCAGAGTTGGAGAAAGCAAATCGAGGTTTAGACATGTAGCAGAACTGATTGGGGGGGGAAAATGGGCATTAGCAGTGGTAAATGGATATGACCTGAAGGCTGAAGGATGAAATTGCGTGTCTCTGTTCTCCAATATATGACGGTCTTGACGGCCAACCCTAGCTGATAATATAGCTGATGGCGTGCACGAAATGAACCACACTCCTTGTGTGTGTGTGTGTGTGTGTGTGTGTGTGTGTGTGTGTGTGTGTGTGTGTGTGTGTGTGTGTGTGTGTGTGCGTGTGCGCGCGCAGCCTGCTCGAGCGGCTCTATGCTGATCCATACCGCGTGTAATGGGTTTTATAGATTAACAGTCACTCCACAATGGAGCAGCCATGCATAATGCTCAACCAGGTGCTCATTTCCACTAGATCCGGTTTACTGCTGAATTAACCATAGTATATCTTTGACTAACTAGACTTTTTTTTTTTTTCTTTTTTTCATCATCACAAACTGTATAGTTATGGTACAGTAGCTGCATCGCTTTTCTTTAAACTAGCGCTGGTGCTTTTGTTAAAATGGCTAATTGATATAAATGTATTTCTTAAGGAACGTTCCAATTCTAACTTAGTTCTTTGGTAAACATGCCTGGAAATATCTCATAATAACATCGTGCGTGATTGATTGTATGTCCTGTGGTTACTCCGTGGCTTGCCGTTTTTTTTAGCCTGCGCTCTCGTGCTCTCTATCTCTTTCCGTCCTGGCGTCTACAAGGTAAGGAGGTTCTGTCTCTAGCCATGTCTGATTATCCCTACCACTGTTTACTGTCTGTTCTGGCCGTAGCTTTAATTAGAAGCATGCTCTCCGGAAATTAAGCGCGGAGAGAAATTTGAATGAAACATGGTGTTGGCAGACAAACATAATTCATTTCATCTATCTGCCTTATTTATGCATGGCTCTGCCTTTAAAGAGGACCGGGGGCATGGATGGGACAATCCTATTAGCCTAAGCCTAAGATTATTTTGATGAAAGGAGGAGAGTCATCCTAGGGATTCTTATCCTGCCTCAGTCCTCAGTACGTTCATTATGGCCCAGTGATTTTACCTAGTAATGAACTCAGGAGGTCTTATGTAATGTCCCTTAAAGCCTCTGCCACCTTATTATTGATTGTGTTTATTATTTTTTAAAGAAGATTTCTTTTTCTTTCTTTTTTTTAAGCTAAGCAGTAATGAAGCTTGCACAACATTTGTCTGCTTTTAATGAGTGCTATGGCACATGATTTGTTTGCATGTAGGCGTGGTGAGCTCTGCTTTTGTAGCTAAGGATAAATATTTTTCTTGAGTCTAGTTTTGATTCCCAAACTTAGATTATGAATTATGAAGTATGTTTTTTTTATATATTTTTTTTATTTATGTATTTTTTATATATAATCTGTATGAAACAAGCTATTAGATATTAGATATTATATTATATACAGTTCTGTACAAAGGCTTACCACAAGCAAATAGCTTGAAAAAAGTTTCTACATTTAAAAAATAACAAAAAAAAGCAGTGAACAATAATTAATATAAAACAAAGTCAATATCTGGCGTGGCATCCCATTGCTTAAAATATTGTCTTGGGTACAATTTGTGCAGTTTATAAGGAAATTAGCTGTTAAATTTTACTGAACATCCTGCTGAACCAGACACAATGTTTATGAGAATTTTGTCACACCTGCTTCTTTTTCATACATGCAAAACCTAGAATTTTATTATTATTAATATTAGGGCCCAAGCACTATGACATCATTTTTTTCACCAACCATCTGGAGCTTTTTGGGTCATAACATGCTCAAAAAGTCATGTAAATCGGCAGAAAGGTTGGAATCTGCTGCCATTAGGACGCCTGAGGGTCCCACGCCCGGGGCCCTGACACAAGATTTTGCTACATAGCTTATACACGCTTGCACATATAAACACACAACCCGGTATACCTGCCGTGATGATGCCTTAAACTTAGGCCAAAAAGTGGTTAATAACTTGGTGCCTGGGTGGCAATGGTACAGGGTGCTTGGGCCCGCCTATTGCTTGCAACTATATTGATTATTATTTTCTACATTTTTTTACAAAATATGATCTTTTCCTTTCTGGTCTACAGATATTTTCCTCTAACACTTAATTTTTTTCTGGAATATTAAAGTTTGGAATTTTTTCTTTTTTTTGGATTGTCAAAACAAATATGTATGACAAAGTTTGCACAATACTATATGTTAGAGCATCCTTTTTGCAGTGTATCCTACTTACAAGGCTGAATCTGCACTGAAATAAGTTTACCACAACGTATAACGAAATCCTTACACAATGCTTGCGGATCTGATCTTTTGCAGTAGAAGAATCGGACATTATCGATTTGGAAAAGCGCTACTGGCTCCTGAAAGCTCAATCAAGAACTGGACGCTTCGACTTGGAAACCTTTGTTCCTCTGGTGTCACCGCCTATTCATGCATCGCTAAGTGAAGGTAATGTAATATTTATGAATGCTGGTGTTAAGTTGACAATATTGGATTGTTACCCAGACACGTCGGGCATCCGATATACACCCAGACACGCTCGGCTCACCCTCCGACTCCTGTTCATTAAAGCGCTCTCTATTTCAAGAAATTTCATGCGCCGATAACGACGACGGCTGTAGAAGATGGGATTTACATTTGCATATAGATCAATATGTTTTTAAAAGTGAGACCTGAGCAATCCAATTATTTTCTGAGTTAATCTGAGCCCTGACATTTTCTCCCATTTTGCAGGGTTGTTTCATGCCTTTGATGAGAATCGGGACAATCACATCGACTTTAAGGAAATATCATGCGGGCTCTCTGCATGCTGTCGAGGTCCAGTGGCTGAGCGGCAGAAATGTAAGCCGTGCCATTTAATTTGTAAAAATTTATTTAAAACAATAAAAAGCAGAGTTTTTTTTCCCTTTTAAATTCCCACCATCATTGCGCTGCAATTAGTTAATCAGTAAAAAAACATGATTTACAGATGTAGTGGTTAGCACGGTGGCCTCACACCTCCAGGGATCGCGAGTCGGATTCCCACCTCGGGGTCTGTGTTTGCATTCTCCCCGTAGTTGGTGGGTTTCCTCCGGCTACTCCAGTTTCCTCCCACAGTCCAAAAACATACAGATTTTTCTAATTGCCATTCCCCAAATGAGTGAGTCTATGAATGTGTGTGTGATTGTGCCCTGTACCTCATCCAGACTGTATCTTACCAAGTGTCCCAAGTCCTCTGGGTTGGTCCCAGCCTTCCCGTGACCCTGTCGAGGAGAAACAGTATAGAGAATGAATGAGAGATTTAGTGATTTATTTTTGTTTGTTTGCCTTTTATTTATTTATTTATTTATTTATTTAAATAACTAAAGCCCTTGTTCTTGTCCAGTTTGTTTCAAAGTTTTTGACGTGGATCGGGATGGAGTTCTTTCCCGAGTTGAGATGCACAAGATGGTGGTGGCCTTACAGGAAGTGTGGAAGGACAACCGCACTGATAGTCTCCCAGTAAGCAATAAAACTTAAAGCATTCTTTTTGCATTTACATCATTACATTAGCATTATGCCATTTGGTCGATGCCCCTAATCCAGAGTGACTTCCTGTACTCTAACGCTCAAAAGTTTGGGATCACTTGCAAATTTTTTTGTTTTTGTTTAGTGATTTATTTTCTACATTCTATAACAATATTAACAATATTTTAAAACTATGAAATAACACCTATGGAATTAGGTAATTATGTAACAACAACAACAACAACAGTCAGTTGTTATTTTAAGACATGAATGGTCAGTTGTTCTGGAACAGTTCATGCAAGAACAGTATTGTGAGGTGCATTTGTAAAACTCATGAAGCACCATGATGAAACTGTCTCTCATGAAGACCTTCCCAGGAAAGCAAGACCAAAACTGACCTCTGCTGCAGAGGAGAAGTTCATTTAGAGTCACCAGCCTCAGAAATGACCAATTAACAACCAGCACCTCAGATTAGAGCTGTTAATGAAGGCTATACAGATCATGAGTAGCAGATGCATCTCAATATCAACATTTAAAGGAGATTATTGCATATTTTGGGCGTCTTCTGCATTGCTTTTACACGAAATAAAAAGCAGGAACGACCATGGAGTTAGAAAGTGATCCCAAACTTTAGAATGGTAGTGTATTTTTAATTATTTTTATTTTATTTTTGAAATTATTTTTAATCTCATAATACATCTGAGCAGTTGAGGGTTAAGGACAAGTTGGTGGTTGTGGGATTTGAACCTGTAGTCCAAAGTTTTAACCACTGAGCTTCTGGCCTACAAATGAGATCTTCTTCTTGATCTGCTCGCCTTGTTTAAATCCTCAAGTGCCTCTGTGGTGCGTTATGCACCACTTGGAGATTTATTATGGATTCGATTGGTTTGTCAGTTAATATTTTCCTTTCTTCCTGCGCAGGAACTGGAATCCAACGTTTCTGATATCGTTGACGAAATCCTCGCGACACACGACACTACAAAAGTATGTAATATCTTTTCTTTTATTTGTTCAATTATTGTTTTAAAGCATCCTAATTGACAGTTCACTAGTAAGGCTGTCTCTGTGTGTTTTACCACACAGGAGGGACACCTAACACTAGAGGACTATCAGATATGGAGTGTGAAGAGTGCCCTCGCCAGCGAGTTCCTCAACCTGCTTTTTCAGGTACAGTATCATGGATGCTTGCGCATCTATCCACCGTCTTCATTCGCTCATCATATACTGTATTTCACATATTTCTTCTGATTTGATTGGTTTCAAGCATTTATCATGTTGTCACTTTGTTAAATCAGGTGTGTCACATAGTCCTGGGGCTCCGGCCTGCGACACCCAAGGAAGAAGGCCAGATCATCAGGTGAGTAAAAAAAGGAGTCTGAAATCTAACAACACTCTAACCTCTCTG
This sequence comes from Clarias macrocephalus, assembly GCA_011419295.1. NCBI lineage: Eukaryota > Metazoa > Chordata > Actinopteri > Siluriformes > Clariidae > Clarias > Clarias macrocephalus. The sequence goes on from JAAGKR010000819.1 coordinate 152,878, forward strand.
CTGACCGCGAGTGCTGAGTTTAAAATTAGTTTTCATGGATCGGGTTGTATATTGCTTGCATCCTCTCTTGGTGATGATTATATTCTTAAACGATAATGGCTTTGATGACAACACATCGTCTAGACACATTGCATTTGCTGACGTCTCTGTAGCTCCAGACTCGAGCAGTCGAGCATTGTTCTATTTTGAACGGCGCCCGTGTTTTGCCTTCCTTTACTTTTGTGGCGCTGTTGAGCAATAATCACGGTGGTTATAAGCTGTCCTGGTGCGATGTGTGTTTTTCTGCAACTATGAACCACAAATGACATTAAATAAAAGTCAGGGGCAGTTTTTATGCAATAATTAGTGATCAGTTCTTGTTTTGTACAGCATTAAAATTTAACAGCATGTACTCTGATCAAAGGTGAAATTTACTCATTTAAGTGAGTTGATGTAATTTTTTTTTAATTAAAGTTCATTATGTGGAGCATTTTAAAAGAGGACTCAAATATAAGTCATAATTTTAAAATAATAATAATAAGGTTGGGTTTGTGTTATTAGTTTTGGCTTATGAAATGTTCAAAATTTTCTTAATTCAGTATAATTCATGGGACGTGATGTTTGTTATAGATCTGCTGATGTAAAATGTTCTTACATGCCATGCGTATCTTCGCAGGTTTTCCTAATTCTTTGGAGCTTTTGTGCAAATGTTTTTTCCTCTCTCCCAAAGTGATTATAAGTTTTTGAGCGGTAGTATAGGTGTAGCATTAGAACAAGGCGCAGGAAGAACTTAATAAGGACGTAGTAACGACCGGTTAACATCGTAACCAAGACCTCTTATGGACTTCGTCGACTGTAAGCATGGCGTAGGTGGGAAAGTTGTTATTGAGTTGTCATTGGTACGCCACTGGTTGTTGCTATGACACAGCGACCTCTTCAGTCTTTGGTAGGTCCCTGCCTGCACACATATTGCGTGCGTCTGGTGTTCACGACACGCATGCAGCAGATTATCAGCATGTCTGTGTCACTTTCAGAAAAATACCGGATTCAGTTCCTCATACCATGTGGTGAAAAGCATCTTGCGTGTCGTGGTAGTAAGTACAGTACGTGATAAGACTCTGGTAAGAATGTTGTGTGACCTGGTCGGAAGGAGTGAAAGCTCGATTGAACCTGTTCATGTGCAGGAAAGGAAATTAGTGACAACACGATAGAGGCTTTCAGAACCTGACAAGGACATGGCTATGATCATTGTAAAAAAAAAAAAAATTTCACTCGTGATTTGTTATTTTTAGGCCACAGTGTGACAGGCGCTTAACTAGGCCCATTAGTAATCATGTCAGTGGATGGTTCTTACAAGATACGCTCTTTTGTGTGTGTGTGTGTGTGTGTGTGTGTGTGTGTGTGTGTGTGTGTGTGTGTGTGTGTGTGTGTGTGTGTGTGCTCAGGGGATGGCTGGAACGAGAGAGCCGACACGGCCTGCAACCGAGCCAGAACTGGTTCCTCATCTCCATTCAGTGGTGGAATCTGTGGAAAGATTACGTGAAATACGTGAGTGAATCGGACATTCTGTCGTGACATCAACGAAGGCTGCCGAGCGCTAGCGTGATGTATGATTTGCTTTATGTTTAAAGGATAATAAAGCCATAGTGGTGGAGCAGCCGAGTACGCTGGGCATCGGCAGGAGGTCGCCGCAGTCGCCCGAACCGCTCCCGAGCAGGACCGGAACGGTGGCGCGATCTCTGAGCTCTCCAGGAGAAAAATCCCCAAAAAGCAACTGGGAGGTCTCAGAGAGCACCGCTAACAGTAAGTGGTCTTATACTGTATATACTATGGAGTACCAATAAGCCATTGAGTTATATATACATCGGCTGTTTGTTTGTACAGATTCTGCTTACAAATTCCCAGAAAAAAAAGCAACAGAATGTATAGTATATGCTGCTATAGAAGAAGTTTTAATATTCACTCATCCTGCATTCCAAAGCAAGGTTGCAGTCGCAAATGAACTATCCATTTATTTATTTATCTTAGCAACACTTCTACATAATTTGCCATCCCACTCAATGTGGGTGATGAAAGGATAACCGGCGGATCCGCAGTGCTCCGATTATCATCAGCCAGATTCTTAGACTTTGATTCTGTCTCAGCAGTTTTTAACCGATGCTGCAGTTTTAATGTGATGTCGTTTACTGTAATTATTTCCTCTAGCTCCTGTCTGCTCTTTAATCGTGATGCGTCACCGTGCCCATGTTTTTGCCCAGACCCTTTCCTTTCTCTGCATCTTAACTCCTGGTTAGTTTATTCGAACACTTATTTTAAATAAAATGTTGACACAACAACCCGATTGTCTTTATGACGCCCTTGGCATTTTCAGTTGCATTGATACGACACCGGTGCTGTGCTGGTTTGGTGTAACAGTGGTGTGTGATGAACAGCAGACTCAGAAGTTTTATAACTTGTCGCCGTTGTCAAAAACACGCCGTATATTTTCCCCCCGAACGTTTTACGGATTGACAAACGCCTTATTATAACATATTGTTCGTCAAACCGTTCCTGAATGATTTCTGCAGTGTGGCAGGCAGAGTGCGTTTTCATTTGAAAGAAGCCACTGCGTTTAAGAGGTGCATTGATCTACAACGACGTCCAGGTAGGTGGTACATGTCAAAGTAACATCCACGGGCCTGAACGTTGCTCAGAGCACCACTCTTCCCATAGTGCACCACTACTACTACTTCATGCAGCACATTGTAGACACAGTTGTCCTTCCTTTGACTACTTTCGCCTCATACTGTACCAAGAACACCGTACGTCAATGCTATAATCTGTATGATGACTGATACAATCTGAACTGTCATTGTTATAATTTGCATCACTGCTGTTTTTAATCTGCATTTCCGCTATAGCAATTCATGCTGTTGTTATACAGTTTGTGCGATCACTGTTAAGACTTGTACTATCATCTATTATGTTATAATCTTTGTTATTATAATTTAGTGATCTACATCATCACTGTTGCACTCTGTATCATATCTTTTATAAATTACTGCAGAGGTTATGCAGATAACAGTGATGGAATCTGCAGAATTGCTGCATAATGCATGTCCTCGGTGTTATAATGAAACTCTCTCTATGTCTCTGTCTCACACATTCTTTATACCGCTTATCCTGTGATGGGTCCCAGGGAACTCGGTGCATCAGACGAGATATAGTCTGGACGGAGTGCCAGGGCATCCCACGAGGGCACAAGACTCACACACCTGTTAGTCTGATGTGGGGAAACTCCACGCGCACAGATCCGAGGCGGGAATCGAACCCTCGACACTGGAGGCCTCATCGTTAACCACTACACTACTGTGCTACTCATAACGAAACGCATTTCCTATTAGATGACCATATAGCTCACATTTGAGAACAGAATGGGTTTATTTTTGATCACGCTCTTCCGGTTTATTTTGCCATGAAGAAGAACTTCTCAAGGTTTCTTCCTGAAGTCGTTTCAGGGAGTTCTACCTCGCGACCCTCACAAATCTATGCATTTATCTATGCATCTTCTTATTTGTATCCAGACTTTTTATTTCTATAATGCTACTTTGTGACAATGTTCCATTGTTACAAGCGCTATATAAATAAAACGGAATTTAATTCATAATTCATAGTTAATTAACATGTTATAATTCGTGTTATAATCTATTAAGAGTAACTGCATTCTCGTTACATTTGGTGAGTCTATAAATATTGCTCCAGTCTAATGATCATCTTCACCCTGTGCGCCTTGATAAATATCTCATTATAAATTACTTTTCTATATATATATATTTTTTAAAAAGTGTGTAATTTACTAATTCACAATATTATATTATGTGTAGTAACAGTTATTTAATCGCCTGATATACTTGTGTACGTCGTCCCTTCCTCAGGTCAGCTAGCTCACGTGAGCTCATCAGCCACGGACATCTGCTTTGCCCGACAGAACATCGTTTTGGACAACAATAACCAGTGTTTCTCTACTGCCAATGGCCACCTACCCAACCACCTAGCTGCACAGAGGCCAGGTGCCATCGACAACCAGCCCTTGGTCACCACTGATCCCATAAAGGTCTGTGTGTGTGTGTGTGTGGTGAAACAGCTCTGAAAACGAATGCGAAATGCCCATGTTACCCATCAAAAGACCTATAGGTCGTATAAAAAGCAAATAAAAAATTAATATGCATTAACTATTAACATAACCATGTCCATAATTTAAAAGTGCTTTCCTGAGAGCAACCCAGAAATTGAAGGCACCCAAACTTTATCAAGTATCACTGAACCTACAATGGGAATCGTGCATATATTAGAATCTTGCGTCAAGAGTTTTTTTTTTTTTTTTTTTTTTTTTACACTATAAACCATGTCAAAAAGCTGTCAAAGTCAACAACTGGAAAATTGGCAATTTTCTTCCTACCTAAATGCTTTCGCAGTCCTTATAGCCGAAGCTGTGCACGATTGACAATTTGCAATTTTATTACCGCCCGATTTCAATGGAATTTCCGAGGCAAGATGATATGTTGATATTTTTATGACATCAAATTACATAGCGGGAAACTCATAATATTTTTAAAGCGTTATAGAGTGTCAGATTGCAGTGGCTCGATGTGCCGGGCTCAGTGTGTTATTGCTTTTAGTGTTGAAAGTTTTTTTTTTTTTTTTTTTTTTTTATACTCTGTAATAACACCTCATCCTTCTAACCGACTCTTGTACTGTCAGGACCGATTATACGCCATTATTCACTGCACTCACAACAAACAAGCCTTTTAAACCGTGCTAGACTTTTGACTTTTATCTCGCCGTGTTGGCAGTGGCATGATTCAGCAGGTGGTCTGCTGCCCCTGGTGTTCGTTTATTTATTTATTTTTTTATAGAAAAGTTGACATTTAAATGCAGGGCAACTTGCTTTCTCGTAGCTGTTATGATAAGCGAATAGAACGATTGCTTTTTCCTCTACAGGCACCTACGTTAACCATGGAGGGCGGGCGCTTGAGGAGGCCGCTGAACTTGATGGCCGGCCGGGATTTCGAGACCGTACCCGAGCCGGTGTGGCGAGCACTTTACCACTGGTACGGTGCCAACCTTAGCTTGCCCAGACCGGTATGTGTGCAAGCCTTCATAAGTAACGCTTAGACATATCTACCCATGTTAATTCATCAGGTGCACTAAGGACCTTGTAGTATATTGCTAAAAGATGTGAATATTGTATCCTGAATTTATACAGTATACTGCACTGCTCAGATCAGTTTTATTACCTCTATTTATATTTAATTTTTTCCTGTTTGTTTGTTTATTTGTCTGTCCGAAGGTGATCAAGTCAGTTGTCACAGAGCAGCCGGAGTTGGAGCTCCTCCCTCGTTATCTGCTCTTCCTCCGTCAGCAACCGGCCACCCGCACCCCCCAGTCCAACATCTGGGTTAACATGGGTATGAGCAGCCTGCGAATGTTCCCTCCACACTTTTCCCGAGGTAACGTAAGCCTGCAGCAAGAGAGCGGCTCCCTCCACCGTTCCGGGGCATCCTAATCTCCTAAAAACCTAAAACCACTCCTACAGGGAATTTGGCACAGCAAGCGCGACAAATTCTGACTGACTGGCAGCACTAAAAAAAAAAAAAAAGAATCATCATCCCAAATCCTGTTCAATCCGAGCACCTATCTCTGCCTGCTTTCTTTTCTCCGCATACCTGCTGAGGAGCTCAGACTGAAGCCCTGTGTGTTTGTTTAAGTAGGCGTTAAGATACGATTTGGTTCGGGCGCTCATTATCAGGTTTCCTGAAAAAGGTCTAAGTAAAAAAAAAAAAAAAAAAAAAAAGGGACACATAGCAGAGCGCTAACCCGATTGTGCAGCACTGAGACAGTGTACTGGTGAGCATTAGAGCTCCACTAATCTTATTTGAGCTACCTGATGCCTGGCTGTAGCAGGGTTTGTTACCTCTCAGTCACAACTCTGCTCCCTCAGTCAGACGGGAGATGCTGTGCATTCTGAGGAAGAAATGGGTGCTCGTGTCCAGTGTGATCGCTTCTAATGAACTTGCTGAGGGGTTTTGGGGGGGCGGGGTTTGAACTAATTATTAATCATGATTGGTGTACCTTGTTTGTCTTTGTATTTGTGGGGTGCTTTTGGCTTTGTTCGCGTCTCTTTTACTCCCTCGCCAGAGTAAACTAATGGTTAATCAGTTGCTTGAAAATCACCTTTGCCCTTTCTTGCTGCCTGCCTACAACCTAATATATGCTTAAAAGGCTTTTCTGTGGTGTGTACATTTGCCGGGGTATCATTGTCATCTTAACCATTTAACCACCTCCTGCTGTTTAAACGTATACTATGTACAGTATATACACTCGCTTAACGATATTTTTGCTTACACAAAGGATAGTAATGAAAGCTTAGCATCGGTGTTACGATATAGAATAGAAATTCTTTAACGAATGGAACGAGGGTTAAAGAAAGGCACTTCCCCCGGCCCCCACCCTGCTACAGGTAACATGCCATCACCGAATGCCCCACTGAAGCGCGTGCTGGCGTACACGGGATGTTTCAGCAGGATGAGCAGCATTAAGGACATCCACGAGTACCTGTCACAGAGGTTACGCATCAAAGAAGAAGACATGCGCCTCTGGCTCTACAACGGCGAGGTGAGATTCTCCGTAACTGCCCCGCGCTATAGCACATAACTCTACTATACACTAAATTGCCGAAAGTGTTCGCTCGCCTGCATTTACATGCATATGAACTTGAGTAACATCCCATTCTTAATCCATAGGGTTTTATTATGATGTTGGCCCCGCCCCCTTTGCAACTCTTCTGGGAGGGCTTTACAAGGTTTAGGCGTGGTGGTGTTGGTCTTTCAGCTGCAGCAGTGCCAGCAGTACGAAGGGCATCTGATGTAAAACCTGTGCCACGGCCTCCGAGTGGCGCAGTGGTAAAGCGCTCGCCCTATCATCTGGAGCGGATAGCGCTGCCCTCCGAGTGTGTTACGCCGCCCACAACGGTGCGTGAGCGAGCAGTTCGAAAAGATGCGGTCAGCTGGCGTCACGTGGTTCGGAGGAAACACGTGATAGTCTTCGGCCCCCCGACTGAGTGGTAGTAGTAGCGTAATGTGGGAGCCCCCTAGTGACGGGGAGGAATTGGTAACGACTAAATTAGAGAGAAAATCGGGATAAAAATAATAATAATAAAAAAATAAAATAAAATAAAAACATCTGCCAAGTTGTTGTGCGGGTCAGTCGAAAGACCAACGATTTTAGGAGTGTGTTTATGGGAATTTTTGAGCATTCTTTCAGAAGCGCATTTGTGAGGTCAGACACTGATGTTAGACAAGAAGGCCTGACTTGCAGTCTCCGCTCTAATTCATCCCAAAGTTGTTCTATCGGGTTGAATGTGCAGGCCAACACCAAACTCATGTTCATCATGTCTTTATGGACCTTGCTTTGTGCACTGGTGCGCAGTCATGTCGGAACAGAATCGGATGTTACTCCAGTTCATACACATGTGAAGAAGGATACTTTTGCCAAAATAGTGTATTTCATTAACATGTGTTTTACGACACCAACACATATCCAAATATTTTACTTGAACAGGTTGTACAGTACGTTTAAGGCGCAGCTTTTAACTCCTTGCCCTTCCAATTCCTAAACATCCTCTCTCTAGAATTACCTCACCCTCCTGGATGACGAAGATCACACTTTAGAGAGTTTGAAAATAGAAGATGAGCAGCACTTAGTGATTGAGGGTATGTCTGAGACTTTATCTCCGTCCTAAAATAATAGGCTTCACGTGCTTCTGCAAATTAACGTAAATATCCCAAGCAAATTCTTTTATTTCTGTCTCTCGCTAGTTCGAAACAAAGACATGAGCTGGCCAGAGGAGATGTCCTTCATCGCCAACAGCAGCAAAATGGACCGACACAAAGGTAAGATTTCGAGGTTCTGGGGGAAATAAAAGCCTCATTGAAGAATGCTGATTTTCACTCTGTAATAATTTCCCTATGAAAGTGGA